>VYZT01060983.1:176077-237352 GCA_013400735.1 Pomatostomus ruficeps
AGCGGCGCCCGCCGCGCGCCTCCTGCGTCTGCGCGCGCCAGCTCGCTCCCCCGGCCCGGCCGTGCCTGAGGCGGCCGCGGCCGATGGGGTCCGTCAGGCCAGTGCCGGCTGCGCCACGCCTGCGAGCCACTTCCCCGCTCTGCCCCGGCGCCAGCGCTCCTGCCCGCCCTTGCGTATCCTCGTTTAGGGTCCCGAAATCACCTTTCCAACGTGCCCTGGATTTACTCTCCCTCCGTCCCACACGATGCCCGCAGCGGCGTGCCCTACATAGCATGGGCAGGGAGAAGGACTTCACTGCGGTGCTGGCATGGGCGGGCTGCTGGGGGAAGGGAGGAAAGGCCGCCTTTCCAAATTGTCATAATCACAAGAAATCCTTGTGATTCTCCAAGTGGCCCCCTTGCTCTAGCAGCAGGGATGCCGTGCTGGGATTTAAGCTTCTGAACACAGGAAGGGAGCAAATACTGCCAAGTCCGTTCCTGAGAGCACAGGCGGGTACTGAGGAGCGTCTCCCACGGAATGAATAAATTCGCAGAAGTGGCAGATGCTGCAGCCACAGGCTTCTCCTGCCCTGCCCCAGCAGTGGCTGCTCTTGCCGCGGCAGGATGGGCTGCAGCGGACCTACCATACAGTGCTGCGAGCCGGGAAAGGGAAAGGTGTGCTCCCATGGGATCGGCCCGTCTGCACCCAACGGAGCCATGAGAGCCAGAGCAGAGGCATCCCCATACGTGCCAGCAGAAAAAAAAAAGACACCTTCCTCTCAGGTAGGCACTTGGGCACCTGCTTGGTTCAGCTTCCCCTCCACAAACCTCAGACATTTAATTTAAGTGGCAAGCCGCGATTTTAGTTGACTCTTACTAATAAACCCTGATGGTCTTTGTGATAGAAAAAATCAGGTCTGAACTCTTCCCCACACGCCCTAGGAAAAAGAATGGATTTGAAGTCACGCGGGGTAGGTGTTTTCCTCCATTGTCTTACTGCAATGAGGACCAGGGGACATCTCCATCCAGCCTGGGCAGATGTGAAGCTACCCTACCCAGCAGCTACTTCTCTTGCATGGGCTGGGGGGCCCAATCGGCTCCCTCCTTTGCGGGGAACGGGTGGGACTCCCGATACAACTCCTGCACACATGCTGCCCAATGGGAAGCCTGAAAAAGGACACCCTGTTAATACAGACTGGAACGGCGCTGGTTAATGCATCGTTTATCAAGGCTGATAAATCCAGTTGCAAGAAGCAGGTAGAACAGGTCATACTCTGCTGCCCAGCGTGCTCCAGGGCTGCTACGTGCCCTCCATGGACTCCCTCTGCCTAGCCAAGCTCAGCTGGCCGGAAGAAAAGGCACATGCATGAAAGGGAGATGCCACTTCACAGAAGGTAATGAGACACAGATGTCAGACCACACACGACAGAGGCAGCACACACATTTTGGCAAGGGCCAGCAAGCCCGCAGTGGTGCTTTTGTCTAGGAAACAGCTACTGATAGGCAGCAGATAGAGAACACAACTAAGTGAGGTCACAAAGGAGCAGCTTTTAGGCAAGTGGATGCAACCAAAGTGGGGCAGGCTGCAGGCTTCCCATTCAGTTATGGCTCTCATGGTCATGTTGTTCCATTGTTGTCAACACTGGTGGCCCCCAAGGATGATGCTGTGCCTCAGTACTGCACACCACTTCTTCAAGGAACAGGGTCTGTGCACATCACCCCTGCAGAGCTCAATGGCAGCTGCTTTGCTGGGTAATGTCTGTATGAGGGAGGTTATTAAAACCACTCAGCAGCTTTTACTCCAGGGCTTTTCCCTTTAGATTGAATGTGTTCTTCCTCCAACACATTTCCACCCGTGCTAAGGTTTGTTCTGCATCACCATGAGTTGTAACTTCACTTGGAGAGGGTTTAGACTATACAGTGCTAGCTGCTCTTCCCGAAGGCAGGAGGGAGGGAGTTCCTGAGGAACATTCTTGTGGGTTCCCTCTCACAACACCCTGCTCCAGAGCATTAGCACTGCTCTGCCAGCTAGGAGGGAGGCTGCCCTGAGAGCTTTTCCTCACTTCCTCTGAGGATTAGGTGCTCAAACAGTTGCCAGCAGAAAGCAGGCACCGTACCACAAACGGTACCTTCTTCATTAAGCTGGGGTTTGCCTGGGTTTTTTACGTTTTCTTTCACTCTGCTGCTGAGAAGGAAGAGTAGAGGATAATGAGATGTGAGGAGAGGAATGCAGCGGCCTTGGCTGTTACTGCTGGGAGTCTTGTCAGGGCCAGATGATGCACAACAGCCTAATTCTGGGGTGCAGCAGGGAGGGAGGTAGGCGACAAGCAGCTCACTGCTGGACACAGGGTGTGAGGGGGAGATGTACAGCAAGCCCCTCTGGAAGGTTTGAATAGCAGAATAGAGAATTTCAGAGAGAGGCCTGAGAGCCAGCAAATCCAGATGAGTGCTATCTAAGTATGGAGACCCAGGAGGAGAGAACTGAGCTCTGTGGGAAGAGGGCTATGATGGGAATGTTGGCCTGGAGAGGGAGGCAGCATAATAAAGACAGTTCTGAGGACTACGGGAAGTGATGCAGAGAGGCAGGGTGGTCCTGGGGCTGAGGAAGAAAGCTGCCACAAAACAGCACTCTCAGCTGCCAAATAAGTCACATTGAGTTAAGACTATATTATTCTCTCTTCAAATCATTGATCTGTCCTCTACCCCCTACTCTAAACAGATAGGTCTTGCCAGCACTCTTCCCTTGGGTTAATTGAATCCACTTGGCTGTGGAGAGCAGAGATCCCAGAAAAGCAGCCAAACTCAGCTTAGCCACAGCAAGGCTCTGCACCACACGAGCCGCCCTTGGCTGTTACTGCCTCCTCCCAGACAGTTGCACTTTCTACCTGGGTACAGTCAGCTTGGAAAGCATGCCCTTTTCCACACAAACAGTGGGACTCCATACAGTGTGGTATGTAAACACTCCTGTTAGTGGGCAGTCTCAGCAACAAAGAGAGGGAGCTCACAGGAGGCAGCAGCAGAGCAATGTGGCAAAATGAGCCCCTTAGGGGTAGGGCAGTTTCCCTTGCCCTATTTCCCTTTCCCACAGGGAGCTGTCCATGTGCCGTAGGGTTCACTGTATTGCAGCAGGTGTACGCAGCTGCCTTTCCTGACATGAATGCTTCACTGTCACCGCAGCAGCCTTTTCTCCCATTGACCCTGCAGTGAGAGCAGGGTCCCTTTCCACACTGTATCTGGCTTTTCTGCTCCTGGGTCCTGCTGCCCCTTGAGACTGCAGAGCTGCTTGCATGTCCTGGTAGCAACTCCCTACAGATGAGTGAGCTCTGTGCATGTTTGTTTCTGTGAGTTCAACGAGACATCGGCATGTCGAGCTGAGGTGTTCCCACACATCTCCCCAGCACTCAGCGGCGAACATTAAAACACAGCAACCAAAGAGCAGCTTATCAAGGGTGTGTAGCTTCCTATCCAAAACCAGAGAGTACTCAACTTTCGTGATGGGTGCTTGGAGCAGACCCAGCATTAGAGAATCGGTCAGTGCAGCATGAGCAAAGTGTTCAGCGCAGCAAAAGCCCAAACTAAGTAACCTCCTGGGTCCTTTCCATTTTTTTTCTAGGATGCTGCACAGAGAGTGGGAAAGCCTTAGAGTACAGAAGTGCTCTTGCAAAGAAAATGCAGCATTTGCTGTGTTCTCTACCCTAGCTTTTCACTGATAAACAACTGCAGCATCAAACAAAGTTTGCACAGAGTCAGCCTGCCCTGTGCAGGCTAGGCTCTCTGGACAGTCTGAGTCTGGGAAGAGGCAGTGTCTGGAGGCTTAGTGGTTATTAACCATAGGACAACAATGAATGGCAGTCGTGGAAGTCGCTTCTACGTGAGCATGAAGATTTGTGCCTGAGCCTTTTCCGTGCACGAATCTTTGAGGGTTTCCAAGAAGTAGCTGAGCACAGAGATTAAAAGGATCAGAAGCTCAGCACTCTTGACTGATTTTGTAATCAATCCATTGCTGCTGTTTTTCCTCCTAGCTGCACAACATGCACAGTGCCAGAACTCTCTCTCTGACTTGGAGACTCTGGGGAAACACACCCTTGGAAGGGCTTGCAGCAAACAAGATCTGCCCCTTTCTCACCTTGCAACTGAAGGAGGGGAAGGAGAAATCAAAACAAAAACCCCAGCATATATTTGCTCAATATACCTCAATCCTACCTGTCATCTTGTTGGTCCAGGGCAAGGAGTACTCCAGTAGGGACTTCAGGACTTCCGGAAAGTCCAGGGCAGTGGGGCCCCCAGGGGTGTTGCAGCTTGACATGTCCTGTCCTGGGACTGTGCCAGCAGGGCTAAGGGAGGGCCAGGTGCCTGGCCACCAACGTTACACCCCACTCTCCTGAGTGTTGCGAGACAGGCTTGGAGGCACCCGGAGCAGGTTTGCCAAGCTACTCTAGCTGAGAAAAAACAAGGAAGAAGGGAAACAGCCTGGCAAAGATGCAGCTTGCCCGGCTGTCTTCACCTCCCCCTTTCCCACTCTGAAGTGGCCAATTGTGGAAATAGCTTGCAGCCTTGCAGGGCTGGGCCGGGCGCCTAGCCAACGTGGTTTTACAGGGCCTCTCCCAGCCAATCCGGCAGCAAAGAACTGGGCCAGTTATCTAACTTTGCAAAGGCAGCACCCTTTTCCTTCCCAAGGTGTTATAACAAATATATGCGTTGGAAGGGGAGAAAAAACAAGTGTGTGAGTGTGTGCTGTCAGGGGTACACGTTGGCTGCAAACATGACAGCAAAGGGATCCTCTGATGAGTTCTCAGGAGGCTCTGAGGGGCTCCAAGCTGTGCAGGCTGCTACAGGGAGATATATGTGCTGTCTGCTTCTGCCTGCTAACTTTTTACCCTCTGAGATGCAGATAGTGACTTATTTTTATGTGATGCAACACTTACTGCATGTCCCTCCTAAGGCCATATTGATATTAGCAGAAGGCTTCTTTCTTATAAAGTGTGCATCATCCCCAAAATACAGGATTTTTCCTCTTAAGTGGCACAGAATTTTATCAGAAAGCAAACAGCCTCCTCTCAGAGCAGTGATGTACAGGAAGAGAGTTCATGAACCCTGCAAATACCCTGGTAACAGCTGGTTAAGTAAGATCTTGAGCACACAAAGCCCCTCCTCTCCTGTCAGTGAAATTTTTAGCATGGAGAAAAGGACTGGAGACAGGGGGATAAAGGCCTGATCCTCTTTATCAGAACCTGGCATGGGAAGTAGCATCTTGCATGTGCTGTGGTCTTTTCTTTTGCTGAGTGTGGTATTTCAACAGAAGTGCCTTTATTTCTCGGTTTGTTCCTGTCCATTTTGCCTGGCTCATCCTTACAGTGCCAGTGTGAGTTGGTAGGAACCAGGTATTCCTGCACTGGTCTGTGAGCCCCAGCAATTAGACATGGCCCAGCAAAACCATACATGGTGTTTGGTCCCATAAGGAAATGCATTTGATTTAACCCAATAGAAGCAAAAAAGAAATAATTACCTAGCCAGTGTGGGTGGTTGAGAATTTCAGTTTAGCTGGGGAAGCCTTGTGATCTAGATCCCAATCTAATCAGGCTCAGAAATCACACAACAGTTGGTTTAGTAGAATTCATAATTATGATACAACCTCTTCAGATTTTGAGCCAGTCATAACTATCAGTGGGGAAGCCATTCAGGGAGAGCAGTCCCATACTAACCCTGGGCTGTTACAGTGTTCTCCACCCACCCAAAGCTGGAGCCAGCAGACAGACTCTGCAGAAGGTCAGTGCATTCTGGCTCCTGGAAACAAGAGACATGATCACATGTCTCCTTCCTGAAGCACAGCCTGCCGGCCAGGAGGTCCATGTCCTTTCCTGAAATCTTCCAGTCCATTCTGGAAGACCAGAGTCACTCAGTCGTGCCAGGCATCACTGAGGTTTGGGCCAGGTACTGTTATATATGCCTAGTTTTTCTTCTTATCACAGGCTGGCAAGGGAAGGTGACTGGAAACATGGTAGCTGTCCAGTGCCAGGTGCAGCTGGACCCTCTGGTTTTGTCCCAGGCTGGTCCCTCTTGATTCAGAATCCCTGAACAATGAGCTCCTGCCCACAAGAAGAGCTTGGGCAACATCACTAGCTGGATGCATCAATGCCACCCTGTCTTCAAGCCCCAGGGAATCAGAAACTACTATGGAGTAGAGTCATAGCAGTGGGGACTGTCTGTCTGCCCCTGTGTCCCTGCCATGGAGAGAAGAGCATTTGAGCTGCTTTAGAGAATGAAGTTGTAATGTTGTCTCTGGAAAGCTGCAGGCATGGCCACGGATTGCATCACTTGTGCTGGCTGCACTGTTGTCAGATAGATGTGTTTTTATTGTTTTTGTGATCCCATTTTAGTGGAGGTGCCGGCAGCTCTGCTCCCTCCATCACTCAGAAGCCCAGTCAGTCCTTAACAGCACATTTTCTCACAGACTCAACCAGCCATAGTCAACTTATACTGGCCCTAAGTGGGTGGCACACAAAAGGAGACACCTAATGTGATGGGAAAGGCCAAACTCCAGGAAGACCAATTTAACTGGTAGAGACCAGGGCCAACTTCAGTGTATTTCCTGTAGGTCTCTTGCTGCAGCTACCCACACTGCCCAGCTGTGCTGGCTGAACCTCTTGGCACATCTGCCCAAGGAGTGTGTTCAGCAGTTCTGAGGGGAGGAATGTGGGTCCTTCAACATTTGCTTTGGTCCATACGCTCCCTCCTTTTACATTTTTATTTGAAAGAGTTCTTTTTTTAAGCAACCAATTCTTGTACCTTCCTTTCCCTGACCCCTTTGCCTTTCTGCAGTGCTCAGGTGCTTCTGGCACCAAAGCACGTAAACATCTTTTAAGACCTCTAATTCTACTCCTGTCTCTAACAGGAGCTCTCTAGAGAGGTGTGCCATCGGGCCCAAAGGGAACTGTAGAGCAACACTGCTAAAGTGTTACTCATTGGTACAGCCTTGCTGACAGTTTGAGACCCTGAAGAATTGTATTAGACATTCAGACATCTGATACAACCCTGCTCATTACAAGGAGCTGGGCAAGGGGGTTCTCTGTGCATCTCGCCAAGCTGCCATCTTTCCCTCAGCCCCAGGAGTATTCCCTCCCTCAACTCCTTCACAGGCCGACTTTCACAGTGCTTCTGGAGCGACCTTTCCCCTGTTTCCCCTCTTGTCTGTGTCTTGCTGCCACCCTCAGATCCAGAACAAGAGCTGGTAGTACACTTGTGTGCCTCCTCAGTGAGAAACTCCTGCAGATTGTTGCTGTAGGTCTTGTCCTTCCTGTTGGCACCTGGCTGCACATCAATTTATGAGGCCACCACTACAGAAGGGAATTTAATTGTTTCTCAGGTGTATCTGAAAGCACAGCTGATGAGGAACCCACCAGCAGCAGTGACATTTGACCAAAGAAAGGCATTGGCGATTATTATTACTAATTGCTGTTATCTCAGCTTCCTCCAATAAGGTAAAAGCTTGGCTTGGTAATCTAATGGAATGTGTCCCCTTAGAAAATAAGAACTCCTTGTCTGATTTTCTAAGGACACAAAACTTACACAACAGTATTATGTATCCATCTGTCCATCCATCCATCCATCCATCCATCCATCCATCCATCCATCCATCCATCCATCCATCCATCCATCCATCCATCCATCCCCACAGCATGCTACCCACCATGGCAAAGGAATAAATACATTTAAATATCTTATTCTGTTTGAAAGATAAACTAGGAAGAGGAGAGTCAAATTAATACCTCCTCAGAGATAAAACCTGCAGTTTATGTGTTCTGTATGATCTGGGGCACATTGGCAGTGACACAGGACAGGCAGAAGCCAGCAGTAATGAAGGGAATTTGTGGTGACATGCAAGATGACACTCCCCTGAAATGAATCTGGAAATAAGGACAAAAATATGTAGAAACCTCTAGAAACCTTGTTGCAAATTCTGCTGTTCCTGAAGCAAGGGTCTTTTCCTCTTTTTTCTCCATTTTTTTCAGTCACTCAAGACCATTCACACTGGCAGTGCAGCCATTACTTGGAAATTTCTATATCTCCTCACATGAGACATCTTCTGTTGCACATCCCATAAATCAAGCCTACTCCTCAAAGTCTGTATGGAGGCTTCAGGCCCACCCACACGGTTTGGTTCTTGCACCAAAACCAGCTTGGTAAGTGTTTTCCTCTTTCTTCTTTTATCCAAGCAAACCCTTTGCCAGAGGTCAATCACTGCCTCTTTACAGACATCCGTACAATTTTTTGTTCTTGTACTAGTTCCTAGGACAATTGTACACTCCCCTTACAGCTTCCAGGCTTAACTATTTATTTGCATAGTGCATTGGACTTGGTAGGGAATTTTTCTCACCTTGGTAGAGGCCTGCAGACTGAGTTTCACTGTGGCCATTCTGAAAGGACATTTGCATCACATCCCATAAACTTGTCTTCCTCTGGGTTGAGATGCTGCTGCTAGTGCCAGTAGACATCTGTGGAGCTGCAGGGATACCCAGAACAGCTGCAGCAGGGAAGGCTGTGGCCAGACCACAGGGGTGTCAGTATCTACAGCAGATTACTTTGAAGTAAAGGAGGTAGAGAAGGAGTGATGAAGTCAGCATGGGAGGATGGACAACTGACAGAAAAGTGGGACTAGGGCTCTGCATTGGCTAAAGACCCTGCCTGGTGCCTGCAACATGGGCATGCAACCCTTTGGGTATTTTTGATGGTAGCAACATGTGACACAGACATGCAGGCTTGATGAGGCCTCACTCCTCAGTGCCCCCTTCCTACCTCTGAAAGGGCTTCCTTCCCCAGCAAGGTATGGTATGCATACACGTGCCTATGTATGTGTACATACGTGCCTGCCTGTCTCCCTGTGTGGAGGAGCAGCGCCGGGATCTCCCAACCAAGCGGTGAACTTCAGTGGAAGGAAGTGCCTGCACCTCTCGCCTGAGGCAAAAGAATTTCTAAAAACTAATTCCCCCCAAATGAGTGCCAAAAAGTTAATGAGCTTTGCTTCCCCACCACCCCTTCTTGGGGTGTTCACATGGCAGCTGGGCTCACCACAGCTCTGCTTCTCTGCACATGGCCTTCCCTTGTGAGGTGCCATTTGCCAGAGAACTATGTGCTAGGCAGGGAGAAAACATGAGAAAAGGCCTTGGGATCACCAGAAGTTCTGCTCTCCTGGGCAGGAAGGACACCTAGAGCTGCCTTTTTGCATTTCCCTGCTCTGAAAACACCCTGGCAGCCTGGACAGAGACAGCTTTGGGAGCTCTTGGAACAAGCCTTGGCAGGAGGCAGAGTCCAGGAGGTGCCAAGAGCAGCAATAAACCAAGGGGTTGAAAGCAGGATGGGGAAATCCAAGGCCAGTGATGTTGGGCCATGGGAGACCATTGTGTGGGGCGGCAAGATACACATTCTTGTGGATGCTTCCCTCTCAAAACCGAGGCTGTCTGTAAGGATCTGGACTGTCCGTCAGCCATCTCTTCCCACTCAAACCCAATAGCGACAACATGGATCCCAGCAAGAGCAGGGATCCTGCAGCACGTAGCCCAAGGGGTCTGAGCTTGATGGAAAGATACAGGAGTCAGCTGAGCCTGGGGAAGACGTGGGCTGAAAGAAAACAAATGGCCCTTTAAAAAGCTTGGACAGTTTGGCTGACACTGATACCTCAAAACCAAGACAGGAATGGTCTCAAACAGAAGCTCCAGACTGCCTAGAGCTTCTTTTGAAACACTGCCACTGTATTGAATCCCCACCACAGCTCCCAGGGGCAATACTCAGCCGTGTTGCAGTTATTCTAAAGCCATTTCACTGAGGAAAACTGAGGCCATCTCACTTCCATGCAAGCAGGACTTTCCCTCTCTGCCTCAGAGCTTTGCTGGGGTACAGATGGGGGAGTGTGCCTTGGTATTCAATTAGCAAAACTATGCAGCTCTTCATCATTCCTGACCATCTGCCTGGAGGGCCCCAGTGCTATTGGAAGCCCACAGCTAAGGCAGACATAGGAAATCCACTGAGAACAAAGGAAATACGCAAAAGAGCACCTCCAGAGCCAAGTGTTTTTCCAGTTCAAAGCAAGCCAAATCTACTCTGGCATCTGGGTTTAGAGCTTTCCATCCCAGCCCTGGGTAAATGTCATTTTTTGGAAGATTAATCCAGATGGTTATAAATTACCCTATTTACTGGGTCTCTGCTACGTCTATGCCTCCTGAGGCTCTCTGGAAAAAGTAGTAGTTTTCTGGGGCACCACTATCCGTAAGATAAACTGCAGAGACGAGCATCCCTGAAAGGGGCAATCTTGGGAGCTGCCAGGGACAGGACTGTTGTAGTGGGAAATGAGTC
This sequence comes from Pomatostomus ruficeps, assembly GCA_013400735.1. Classification (NCBI taxonomy): domain Eukaryota; kingdom Metazoa; phylum Chordata; class Aves; order Passeriformes; family Timaliidae; genus Pomatostomus; species Pomatostomus ruficeps. The sequence continues at coordinate 186,403 of VYZT01060983.1, forward strand.
AGCTGGAGCTGTCATCTGGGCTGGTCCCCACTCTTGTCTTTGCTGCACCTTGATCTGTTTTCAGGAAACATCACTCCTGTCCTGAGGGCACCAGGACACACTGCTCCTGCCTGGAGGGGGAACCGAAGAGAGAAAGGAGGTGACAATCAATCTGGGAAGGAAGAGAGGCTATGTGGAATGGACAGGTCCTGTCCTGTCTGCTCCCATCCTGGGTGAGGCTGAAGGAGACATGGCTCAGAGCTCCTGACCAGAGCCCACAGCTTTCCAGGAAGCCCCAAGAGCTGTGTGTCCACAGGACCTCTGCCCAGAGCCATCCCATAGCACCCAGCCAAGTCTGTTCAGTGCCTTCCTCCACTGCATGTCAAACAGCTGTGCACTTCAGCCGGCATGCCCACAGCCTTTCCTTCTCCACTTCCCTCCAAACAGTCACTCCCATCCAGGCCTTTTGCTATTTAGCTCGGTGCTTTCTGCCCCATATTTTTCCCCCCATGGTTACCTCCTCTGTGCCCTCTGCCCCAGTCAGTGACCAACACACCTCCCCAGCTCCTGCATATCAAGAACTCTCTGCTGCTCACTGTGCACAGGACACAACACAACATGACCATGTTCCTGGTTGCAATGGCAGCAGCAAGCACAATGAAGAGGATGACAGTATTTGCATGATCTGCTGTCACTGCCCAGAAATGTTTCTCTATAGTGTGGGTAGGCAGACTCAGTCATAGGATTGCTTAGGATTCTCCTCTGCAGCAAACTCCCTCGGCCAGGCTGCTGTGTGATGGCATTAGCCATCTTCCGTATGAAGCCTTTCTCCCACCTCTCAGGGGTTTCTACCCTGCTCCTCTCAATCTTCCATAGAACCTTGATTTTTCCTGGCTGACCTGGGTCTCTCTGCCTTGTCTTTGTATCTGCTGAAGTTCCTAGGAAGATCTGAATATTGAAATCACCACTCCTTTTCTTCCTCTCTAAAATTCAAGTTTATTTCAGTGAAGAAACACTGCTTTACAGCTGAGGCTCAAACCTGCAAGGAAAACAGGTGTTTTTCTCCTGATGCTTTGTGTGTCTCACAATTTGACAATTTTGGTTTCAATTGTACTGGAAAAGCTACCCTCAACTCCTGCCAGCATGGCCTCAATAATCTTTAGAATGTAAAACTAATGTCTCTCACATTGTATGTACTCGATGCACCTTGAAAGTGCACACGTCTCCTTATTTCCCCCACACTACAAGAATGTGTTCAGGCCTCTTCTTTGAGCAGAAGGACATGAGTTCTTATGTCTGTATGAAGGCAAGCAAGGACATGTGTGACAAATCTTGTCTCTTCAGGTCTCACTGGATATGACCTTCTGGTCACTACCAGTTTATACAGCAGTAACAGGGCGTATCCATGGGACTCCCATCTTCACCACATCTCCAGTTTTGATTTCATCAAGAATCTAGATTAATCTGCATCATGATGGATTCAAAAAATAAAGAAGCCGGGTTTATTAATAAATGTTTTCACACTGACCTCCTCCCCCCGTGCAGTTTCCTCACACAGCATCCTCTCCAGGAGGAAAGTAAGTGCACGGACGCTTCCCATGGCCCAAGCTGTGTGCGACGCGGTGGGCAGGGCTAAGGGCACATTCCCTAGCAGGGTACACGCTGGCAGGCAAAAGAACTGGCCAACCCAGTTGAACAGAGCAGCCTACACAGCAGAAGAATCTCTAGATGAAGGTGTTTACAATACCCGATTACTGGAGGTTTCAAAACACATGTTATCCAAACACCTGAAACTATGTGTTAATGCAGAGTACATGGATTCTTGGCACTAGGGGGAAAGAAAAACATCTTAAATACATCAGAAGTTCACAAGAACTGTGTGTCTGATGAAGAACTGCATAAGCTGTTGATACACACATAGGTGATTTTCCACTCAGCAAGAAGAGCAGCAGATTATACTTAAAGATGGGAGAAAGCCAAAGTGGTCCAATGCTTGACATGTTTCCTTTGCTTCCCTCCTCACAGCAGGGAAACCCAAAAGCAAGATAAAAATCCTTTGCAGGCTATTTGAAAAACACAAACACAGTCTGGATCAGGAGAGGGTTTAAAGTGCACACTTTTATTTTCTATTACAAAGGCTAAAAGAAGCAAGTTTGGTTTTTCTTTCTTTATTTAAGAACAAAAACAAGAATGTTGTTAAAACATCTACATAATTATCCTGATACTAGACCTTATGAAAGATACTAAGTTCTTTTTTAATAGTAAAGCGTGGTATTCTTAAATTATATTAATACAAAGACATATTAAAGGACTCGAAATCATTACTACCCAGCTCAGAACTGCAGCATCCCCTTGCTGTCTTTTCCTTTCACTTGCTAAAACCCATCCATTTTTGACATACAGTTTCATACAAGCTAAGTAGGGTATTTTCTGTTGTTTTTTTCTTTACTTCTCCCTGTAAAGGCCAGGTTAACTCTAATGTCAGTGTCACCTAAATCCCTGCCCCTACCAAAGAATTTGGGAAAAGATTTTCACTAAGTCCTTCAGCATTTAGTAAGTTTTTGCTCTGTGTGAATGTCTGTGGTTATTTTACAGGATATGAGATTTTCTTTTAATGTTATAAAATTAAAACATCACTTCCTTTGTTAATAACCCTCAAATTTGGTTCTGTGCTGTGGAATTTTCTTCTTCTTCTCTCACACAAATAAAGAGAGAGTTATCACAGGGTCTTGTGAACACACCACTAGAGCAGCCCCTACAACTTGTGGTTTATCTGCTGTAGGGCTGCGAGCACTGAGCATTTCTGCTGATAGCACATAATGTGCTGAAGAAAACCCTCTTGGCTTGATAAAGGAACCCTGGGAAGTCAAGTGTCAAACTTCCTGCCTTTCACAACGTCCCTTTAAGTATTATAAGCAAAGCCTTATATTAAAACTTTACTCGCTCGTTAGCAGTATAATACTCTCTCACTGAGATGGGACTGCAAGGACATTCTAAAGGGTTTCAAAAATGTGAACAGGGAAACCTGTCCCATCTCAATGTTTATACCTATGAATATAAAACCCTTCCCTCTTTTGTTATTTCCCTTTCCCTATCCCAAATAAAAGGCTTCATATTTAAACTGGAGATGCTGCGTTTCCTGGCCTGAGTCCTTTTCCTTTACCCTCATTTAAAAGATTCCTTTGATACCACACACATATAATATTATATAGAGCGATATATTTAATACCTGTGTATATATGCTTCATGGGAAGGGTCACATATATACACACTAGAACAAGTCTGGTGACAAAGTACTGCAACACCACAGACCAGGTTATCGTATCAGGGAAAACAAAGCGACACTTGATGCAACTCCTGTGACCGTGGGCCTCCCCCACTTCACCCTCACTCGCTCTTGCCCTCTCCCCATCTTGGCCCCAGCCCCACCGAGCAGCTCAGCTTTCACTGCAGAAAGGGAAGAGGGGACAGCGAACCACTCCGTAACCAAACAAGACATTGCATGAGAAATCACAGCTCAGCGAACGCTAGAGTCGCACTAGAGATGCAGGTTTGTTTTAAAAATAAAAAACACATTCCAGTGTCCCCCAATCCAGAGTTTCTTCCTTGGCATCTTTGCCCAAGAAGAGCAGAACAAGATAACCCAGGAGCTGATGCCTGTCTCCTCCCATCTCTAAAGCTGACCACTTGAGCACAAGGATAACCAGGAGAAGGTACCATCGCTACCACAAAGGACAGAGGAGAAAATACAGCACCTGACCACTCATAAACTGCCATGTCTGATACTGCTTATACCAAACCAGAGACTACCATCCACATTTTAACAGAGAGGAAAAAACAGGTCAGCAGAAAAGTGGTTAAGTTGCCCAGTAAAGAGGCTGAGTCACTATCCCCAGAGGTATTTAAAAATACATGTAGATGTGGCACTTAGGGACATGGTTTAGTCTGGGACTTGGCAGTGCCAGGTTAACGATTTGACTTCATGATCTTTGAGATCTTTTTCAACCAAATGATTCTAAGTCCAGAGGCAAGTTCAGTTTACTTAGAGCACACCATGTCTCTGGGAAGATTCCAGACCAGAATGCAGAGCACTCTGCTCCGTAACTGGACCCTAACTATCCTAGTGGAGCTGAAGTACCTTCCTCAAGGCTGGTTTAGAAAGATGACAGCTGCCCCACAGCATATCCACCTCTCCCAATATCCACATCCCATCTCTCCTGAAGCTGTGAACCCCAAGGATATGGGAGCATGGAGGAACAAGAGGACCCAGCAATGCCAAAGCACTGAGCAGTTCATGGCCAGATTGTCTTTACCATGGATACAGTCCTACCAGCCCCAAGGACTCTGAGACTGCTGTCCTGGGAGACTCTGTATGAAAAAGACATCCCTGATGAAGGCTGGGAGGGACATGTGTTTGTGTTTGAGTGGAGTGGTGCCATCCGTGCATGCTAAACTGCAGAACACAGCTGGACTGCAGAAGAGAGAAGGAGAGGGAAGCTCAGAACAGGAGACATGTTTACTGCTTACAGGACAAGACCGCCAGAAAGGACAAGGCTGGCATTCAGAGCAGTACCACTTCTCACTGCTGCCACTTATAAAGGCAAAAATCCTGTACCAGAGTTCAGCATTAGTGGTCACTCCATCACAGCACACATCAGGCAGCACAGGAGCAGTCCATGGCTGGGTCCCGCTGTGCCACTCACTCTCCACCACTGTCCCTGCTCTGGGTCACATCCTGGTTGAACTGTGCATGCACAAGTTCCCTGCCCTGGCTCTGAGGAGGAGGGGGCTGGACCTCTGGTACTCTTCTTAAGTGCTTCCAGCTGGATTCCCATTAGTTAAACATTGCCCACGCTGTGCAATGGTGTCATTTTAAATGGGTCCCCACCCAGTTCTTCTGGCAGTGCAGGGAAAAATGCAGCTCCAAGTAACCAGAAACACATGCCATTTAAAGAGCAAGAAAGGAACACCATTACCTCCCTCCCTCCCTCCCTCCCTCTCTTCAGGACACAAGGCAACACAGAAACACAGGCTCCCTTTGGTGACCGCCTCCCTCCTGACTGATACTGCTGTGTGGACTTCAGTGACACACAGTGTGTCACAGACTCCACTACACCTCCTAGAGGTTCTGCTTTACTTGCACCAGTCACACCAGCCAAAAAAACAAGCCCAAACTATCTGCCCCGAATACCTGCCACACACTGAAAAAGATATCTAAGAAGTCATCAGCTTGCTTTCTGAGTACAGTCAGCTGAAGTTTGAAGTCACCTACAGCCCAGTTCCTGCTGCTGCAAGCCGTTTCATTACTTTGCTGCTTTTACCTTGCACTCCTTATACCACACAGCTGTTATCTGCCTCAGCACCAGTTGATTGATGCCTCAGGGCAATATAGACAGCTGGAGCATAAGCCTACATGTTTTAAACCAGATCTAGTGGTTTTCCTTCTTTACACCTCAATTCCTATTTCTTCTGGTACCAAATTCCCAGAAGAGCAGGACAGCTGCAGCAGGGTAAGTGGGGCTTACTCTGCAGCACTGAGAAAAGGAACATATGAAATTCAGGGTCACCTTTTCACCAGATGTCATAAAATCAGAGAATGACCTGGGCTGCCATGGGGCATCCACAACTTTTCTGGCCCTCTTTCTCAGCTTTGTCCTCCAGACCTCTACAGTCATACTCTGAATTGAAAGGCAGAAGAATGACACAAGGAGAAATTCTCTGATTTGAAGCTCAGTACAGACTGAATTAATTCCTTTGAATGAAGGATAGTGAAAACAAAAAGATGAAGTGGAAGGAGAATTTGGGGGAAAGAAGAGAGAAAAGATGGATCACAAACTCAGTGAGCATGGCGTTCGCTGGCCAACAACAATCAAATTCATGACTTCATTCACCACTAATAAATCATCGTCTCATAATCTGAAAACAAAAGAAAAGAAAAAGTTCTCTTTGCAAGACACAGATCTCACTCTCCCCGCTACTGCCACTTGGAAAACCCACCCCGTGTTTCTGCAGCTGACAGACTCCCCCCAGCCCTTACTATATGTCATCCCGCAATAGGAAGTTGTATTTCCCAAAGTCGTCATCCCTGGGGCAGAGCAGCATGTCCTTGCGGGCTTTGGCCAGTTTCTGTTTCAGCACTTCCCTCCGGTCTAGCCACTCTGTCAGCTCGTCCTGCCCATGGGCATAGCGACACTCGTCTCCCTCAGGACAGGCCTTGTTCTTCTGGAACCTGCCGGACAAGGAGCGCAGTCAGGAGGGCACCCCCAGTACCGGGGTTTGAGCTCCCTGTCTGGGATACTTGATCAGGAGCCACTGAAACATGCTGTGAACTCTCCTTTTTAAGGGCGAGCCGATTCTCCTGCAAACCCATGCGCAGGTGGGAAAGACATCAAGGCTGGGAAAAAAACAGAGCTGCGAAAAGAGCAGTGGCTACAAGGGGATTTAGTCAAGAGAACAAAAAGATGTGAGCTGGAAATGGACCAGCAGGGATGAGGAAAAACCAATGCACAAGAGAGGAAATGCCAGGTAACCAGCATGAAAGACAAGATCCTTCTTTCTAACCAAAATGGCATTTTTAACCATCACAAGCTTTCTGAAGGCACCTTAAGGTGCTGATTCAGAGGGTGTGAGACATTCAAAACCATTTAATAAGGCACCTGGGATTCCCCCAAGCACTGGGGCAAGGGGACTATTCAGCAGCCTGAGAGCTGAGCGCATTCTGGCTATGAAGGGCACAGGTGCAGACAGGAAGCTCTCCTTTTCTACAGACACATGCTCAGCAATGTGTTTTCACCCCTCTGTATTGTGGCTGAGCACCGCTGGGATCCAACAGCAGCCTCACTGACACCCAAACCTGTCATCTCATCCCACTCCTCCTCCATGCAGGAGTCTCTGAGAACTCTGTGAGAGGATGAGGAGGGTTGATGGAGGCCCTGGGCCTGTTACCCCGTCCCTGCAGCAGCAGCACAGGAGGGAGGCAAGACAATGGTACCTTTCGCAGAGCTGGAATTCACCCATGGGGAAGCGGTAGCTCCAGCAGCTGGAGTCGCTGTCTGAGGTGAAGACTTTCTCCTTGTGCTTCTCCGACTGGATGTGCTGCTGCCATTGCTTCTTGCTGTTGCTGTTTTTCCCACAGAGCCAGCAGTGGTAGCCCATCTGACCGGTGCAGACAGGGAAAAGGGCCAGTCAGTGCAATAACATTCACATCCACTGGCCTTCCTCGTGCTGGCTCTGCCTCTCCCCCTCTCCTTCCAGGAGAGCTGGAAGCTCCCCTCAGTCTATGACTACCCACACTTCTCTGCCATACCATCTTTAGGGAACTGTGCTGACACTAAAAGGGAACAGAGGAGACGCTCTGTCAGAGTTTATCTATGGCTCCAACAGGCTTAGGGGACAGGGCAGCTCAGTTCATTGACATGGTCCCCCTGCCCCTGCTGATGGCCCCAGTGGGGTTTCACTGCAAGGTCCCTAGGTTTTCAGGCAATGCAGGACTCTTCATTAGCACAGACCCTTCCACCAGGACCACCGCTGGCATAAGGAGACACATCTGCCTCTAGTTTTCCAAGGCTTCTGTGCCAGCTCTTCTCCAAACTTCTCCCTCTTCTGACAGGCCTGCAATGGTTTTGCCAGCTTGCCCACGAGCAGGCAGGAACCCTGGAGAGAGGCTGAGCCCATGCAAAAGGGAACCTAAGGCAGACTCCTAATGACTTGAGGATTGACAGAAAAGCCATTGCAGAGTCTTGCTAACCCCAGGTCGATCTCTTCCCACTTTAGCTGCGCTGCCCTTGCTGTGCTGCTCCAAGCTGTTGGTTTAACCTACAGCTACGTTACTATAGGCTCCATTCCACTAGAGCAGTGTAGTCCCTGCTAGCCACACCTGGAGCACAGGAGAGAGGCAGGCTGGCAGCACTAAGGAGGAAGAGAAGGAATGAAGGACAAGAGATCAGCTTATTACCATGATGTCAGCATAGTCAGTGGGCATCTGGATCTGTTTCTCCCCTTCTCGCGAGGTGAGTGGTGTTCCCTCTCCAGGCTTCCCAGGATTGTGTTTCTTTAGCCACATGTCATAGGTCTGCTGCATATCTAGTACTGTACAAAGACAACAGGTGAAGCCACTTAGACAACCTCCCACCCTGTGCACAAACTATGAGAAAAGGACAAATGCTGGGGCAGCCCTTCCCTCCCCTCGCCTGTGCAGCAGCACCAGACTGAAGGCATGTGCCCCATGTCACCTCCTCAGATGAGACCCCTGGGGAGACAAACCAAATTCACACCACACCACCTGGCATGAAGGATGTCTTCTATCAGTAGGGGGCAACTATGACAGCAGCCACACAAACTTTTCAGAAAGGTGGCAAAGTGCCACAAGATCTCCTTGGAATTCACCCCGCAAGGTGATTCTCCATCAGGCCTGATTCTGCTTGACCTCAGATGATATCTCATCCAGCCGGAAAGCTAGGGCAGGGGCTGGTTTCAGATCTATCTCTTCCCTCTAAGCCCAAGCTTCACCCTCAGCACTACAGAGGGAGGAGAGCCCTTAAGCAAGCTGGCCACAGGAAGCACTGAAGGGGAAGGAAGACCTAATGATAGCTTGTTTTAAGTTCAAAACCTGCCCAGAGAACTGCAGTCAATGTCTCTTGTGGCTTTTGATTTAAAAGCTACTCATCATACTTCTGGGAAGGGAAATTTGAGGTGGAAGTTTTAACTACACATCTGCTTTTGCAAGATCAAATCCTTAAAGAGGCTATGCTAAATGGGTAATTGAGGAACTCGAGGCAACTGGGGATAATGAATGCAAATTCCCCCAGACTGAAAAATGCTGTTGTTTGAAGATTCACCTTTGTGCTTGAGCAAATACACCCACACTGGCCTGATGTCCCTTAAAGGACCCAGCAATGAAATTATTTGAACTGCAACAAGTAACAGTTTGGCTCAGCAGAGAGAAGGACCCTCCATAGAATCATAAGGACCAAAAAAACTCAGGGCAGGCCTGAAATCCTTCAGGCTTTCCAGCAGCTTCCACAGAGGCAAGTGAGCAACTGGACAACTGCCCCTTTTTTCCCAGCTTCCTGATGATCTCAACATACAAGGATTTATGCCAGAGAGCTGGCTGTCCAGGACATGGGCAAGCTCCCAACTATCCCCAAAAAGGTAAGCCTGCATAATCAAATACAGACAAGTTCCTCCACAAAGGCACCACCCAACAATGTTCTCATTCCACCCCTTTGAATACAATGACATGAGCAGGGAGTGCCACAGCCCAGGAGCAAGGGATATGAGCAGAAATAGGTAAGATAGCCAAGGCAGATAGAAGACAGACAAGAAAGATACGGGAGCAGCTACAGGCCAGGACTGGTGCTTTGGCAGAGCTCCATATGGAGCCAGGTCTGGGACATTACAGGCAACTGGAGGGACAGCACTGGGTGGATTCAAAAGTGATGCATAAAGAGAGGGCAGCAGTGAAGCAACGTGAGACATAAAACCAATGTGCAGTAGTCCTACAGCAAGGGACTCAAGAGATACATGCACATTTAAGAAAAGAGCAGACCTGACCCATAATCCCACCTAAACTCATGGTAGCAGTCTTGTCCAGCTCCATCTCTGTTGTCAAGGATATGTCTTAACAGATCCTCCATCCACTGCCCAAATGTCCTCTTCCCTCTCCCCAAACTCTTTGGCCCACATTTCCCCCACTCACTTTTATTTTCCTTCATGAAGGTCCACATGTCTCTCTCCTCAGGGCTGTGGGCAAAGGAGCAGTTGCCCACATACTGGCATTTCCTGCCATTCTGTGCATGGATACACAACTGTTAAAAGACAGAGAGAAAAATTTAGCATCTGCACAATCAGTTCTCACTAGAGGGGAAAGTGGGTTGGATAACCAGCCAGGGCATTAAATTGCACAGGAGAAGTTGCAAACAGGACACTTTACATTTCATTAACTCGTGCTTCTTTTCTTTAGTCTCCGGATGACATAAACACACAGGCAGTTCAGCACCTGTTGCCATTTCCATAGGTGACCGGGTGCAGATACAGGGTGACAGCAGGGAGCAACCTGGATTGACCCAGTAGTGTTTCCTGCTGATGAAGCTGCTGGTCCCCAAAGATGACTTGTTCTCCAGCCATCTCTGAGTGGGTGAAGAGTGGCCTTAGGGTTGCTTAGACCACACTAGTGCACACACAGCTACCAACAGCATAACTGCCAGAGAAAATGGAAGCTTTCCAAACATCATATTTACTGATACTGATAATTTCTTCTCCCCGTCTCCCTGGCCCAAAAGGAGGACCTACCATAGGGCAGGGGAAGGAGCTTTCTCCTTTCAGGAAAAAAGGCAAGGAGAGGGAGAGAGAAACTCTCTATCACCACATTTGGAGCTGGGGTTGGAGGCTGGCTATCTGTAATTCTCCTCACAGCACATGGCTTTTTAGTTGAGTTCTTAGTTTTGTTTTCAAAACCCATTGTGAACAAGTTTCACGATCTACAGCAGCGCAGTCACAGCAAAAGCAGGGACAGGCTGCTCCTAAGTGTCTCGCCTCTCACCCACATTAAGAAACCCTGACCTAAGGGGAGTCTTAAATTTCATTCCCAAACCCTGTGCCAGCCAGAGATGCATTAACAGTTCTTGTTATGCATTAGCAGCAACATTGGGAACTTGCATTTGTGTGTAGAGTGGTTTAAATGGGTGCTGCTCCTTTTTCTGCTCCATCTTTTTGCTGGATGTGTTCTGCTGCCATCAGTCTGTCCTTACCTCCCATGTCAGCCATCATGTGCTTGCCTCCCTGACAGGTCTTCAAGGGAGCAGCCCTCAAAGCACTGCACCGTGGTGGAAGGGAAAGGGATGGGGCACCTGGCTGTGCCGAGCACAGGGCTTACATCATATTGCTGTGGGAAGTTGCGGATAGAAGGCAGTGGTCGGACTGACACCCACTTCTTCTTAGCTTTGGACATCACCAGCAGGACACGGCGCTCCTTCGTCCAACTGAAGAAGAGAGAATAAATCAAGAGAGGCATAAGGAAGAGCAGAACAAGGGTTCTTTACCCCAGAGACCCCTAAATATTGAGAGCTGAGGAGATCCTCCTGTCCAGCTTCTCCCTGCACTATCTGGCTGCTCCTAAACATGCACATCTGTGACGGAGAAGCCACAAGAAGCCTGTTTTAAGAGGATTTCTCCTTGTATGTATTACCTATTTCCTGGGGTATGTTTTGTCATGAAGTCACGAAAATCTCCCCCAAATCTCACATGGCATCACCACGGATTATTAAACAGATGCATTCCACCCTTTAACACAGCCAATTCTTGTGCAATCAGATCCATGAGAAACACTTGGGAATATTTTCTGCTTGAAAGGTGCAATCGAAATGCAAGTCATTACAAGCACTGCCTTATGAAGAGTGCCAGGAAGTATTAATTCTCCTGCAGCTCCAGCAAGCGATCACCAGGAGATACCCTGAGCAAAAACCCCAGCTCTATTCAGCAGCTACAGAGAGGTGTTGTTTTTCCCATCCCAGGAAGCAATCCTCACCTGCTTACCTCCTCCAGAAACTGCTGCTTCTGTCTCTTTTTCAATGAAAGTCTTAGATTTGCAATAGGAAGTTGGACTGTGCCTTTGTGGCTAGTGTTATGGGAAGAGAAATCCTATAAACCCTTCCACCCTATCCCTCCAGGCTGTCTGGGTGAGATAGGCCAAATTTCCATGACCAGACAGTGACTTCCCAGCCAATATTTCTCCTCTAGGGGGCTTATAAGAGAGATGGTACAAATTTTTTAGTAGGGCCTGTAGTGTTGGCACAAGAGGTAGTGGCTTGAAACTAAAAGAGGGTAGATTCAGACAAGATATAAGAAAGGAAATTTTTATGATGAGGGTGTTGAAACACTGGCACAACCCACAGAGGTGGCAGATGCCCCATCCCTGGAAACATTCAAGGTCAGACTGAGCAACCTGATCTAGTTGAAGATGTGCCTGCTCGTTGCAAGATGGCTGGATTAGATGACCTTTAAAGGTCTCTCCCAATCCAAACTGTTCTACGATTCCATGATTCTATCACACCAAACATTCTCATGGGCCCCAAGGAGTCAAGAGGTGCAAACAGACATGACATGCATCACAGAGGAGCAACCAAAGCAATGAAAGAGCCAAGGGAAACTAATTTAAAAGGAAACAATATCTTGAATCATTGCTAATTGTGTCCTGACAGACATGTGCAAACAGCTAAGAGTATAAACACGTGCAGAGGAGAACTCTGTTAGTGACCTTACTAAGAAGAAATGATAGCGACTGGGAGAAAAGGGAATTGTGGGAGCTGGACTGCATGTGCCAGGAGCAACAGTCCGCACGATGCTGTCAGCAAATACACACACTAAAGAGAGATGGAAGCTGGAAAACAGCTATTTGCAATGCCTGCTATAGTGACAAACACCCCGAGTGGTGAGAGGCTGCTAGGAAACCTTACAGCCTCTTCCAAAGATGCCAAATGAAGCCCTGGAGAAGGTAGGATGAAAAATTCCTGCCCTTGAAGAGGGGTAAAGAAAAGAGAAGGTTGCATTGCTCACCAGTGGGGGGCTTTGGCACTACAGTACTTGAGGTCTTTATCTGGCTCCACCAGCTGCCCGTTCCTCCAGCACTGGCCACACACAAATTTCATCTGGAGGTCAAAGGTGCTTGACGTGGGAGTCCGGGGAGAAGCCTGGGGAAAAGAACCACAGCCTCAGGCGAAGAGAGGCAAAATGCACCCCCCAAACCTGTCACTGGCAGCTCCCTGCATGCCTGTGTGCCAGCAACAAGTCAGATTAAATCAGCTCTCCTTTGCCAGTGTTAGCTGGTGGCCTGATGAGATACCAGACAGAAGCAAAACCACTGCTTGCTTCAGCGTGATTTCCTGGGCTTTGACACCTGGCCAAAAGCACAGCCAGCCTGGCAGCTTCCAGCACTGACCAGGCCTGGCTGTGAAACCTCTGCAGCATATCTCCAAGTACAGACAAGCTCTGTGAGACCTGCCCCAGAGCTTAATCCCCCCTTCCCTGCAGGGAGGGCAATTCATGTCCCACTCTGCCTGTGGAGAGCACTTGGTCACACAGCCGAGAGAGCCCCCTCAGGGGGAAGCTGGACCACGTCATAACACATGACCCAAAACTCCTGCTTTTGGACCAAGAAGCTTGTGTCACACCTAACATTTGACACCATGAAGTCAGAGCTGGGTCCTCTTGTTGATATCCTTCCAAGCTGTTTCTGGGCAGGTTTCCATCTCTCACAGTTCCTCTGCACTGGGTTTCACAAGCAGTTAAATCACAGTCTCTGGACAGAGGTACAATGCACATATTTCACATCTTCTCAGCCACTGCACTTCTTGCCCCCACCCCACCTGAGAAGGCTGTTTCGGGATTATGACTAACAGATTGTGGAGAAGGGGAAAAAAAGTCTCGTATCACTGCTGTCTCATGTTTTCTGAGCAAATCTCTGGAAAACTGTTTGTATTCTATATCACCACTGAAGAACATAAAGCTGGTGTCTCCAGTTCATTTCCAAACCAAAGAACAAACCCGACTAGATGCCAGTGGCCCTGGGCACAGGAGTATGTGAGAGTACAAGAGAACACCCTGGTCATCAAGCTGGCCATGAAGCACAAAGATCATACACCAGCAAAACAATTCTCTGACTGTCAACCACATCAGCAGCCTGTCCCAGCTGCCATGCCTTGACTTTAACCCCAAGCATCTCACAATAAACAGACATGCAAGCCATGTCCCTGAAGAGCAGGTTTCTGCCAGCAACTCATTAGCGGCAGCACAGAGCCTGGGTGCATCCCTTGGTGAAGGGAAAACAGCAAGCACAGGCAACACAAAATCAAAGCATTTCCCAGGAGATGCCACATCAGCTATCAACACTATCACGCTGCATCCTCCAGACCTAGTCTTTTGGAGAACCGGAGCTGACATATAAAAGGTCCTCTGTCACTGTGAAAAGCTGACCAGGGAGCTGATCTTGCTTGTGCTGCCTACAAGAGGCCATCAGCTCTCTGATGTCCCAGCAAAAGGACCCTCTGAGAGAACCAGCATCTCTTTTGAAAAGCAGCAGCAATTCTGGCCTACTCGTCTGCAAAAGAATGACCTTTCTGGTGGCTACCAGCACGTGATTTGTTCATCACTTGCTGTCACCTGTCACCTGTGCTGGTGACCACCAAGAACACATGGAAGTGGCTGGCTGTGCGATGAGCAGAGTTGAGACCTGGCCTGCCATGGAAGGCAATAAGGTGCCTCCCTCTCAGACATGTGGCCTTTGAACAGTAGTTTTAATCTCCACTTGGTCTCCAAAGGAAATTCCACTACAGCTCACTACTGACCCATCAAACCTATAGGCCTACAGTAACAAAATGGCACTGCTGGCATATTCCCTTTTATCAACCCGCTGCTATCCTCCCAGTGACATCTCTCAGCATAGCCGGGAAGCTTTGCTCAAACCTTCTGACCCAGCAAAACTAAAAACGGAGTGTCTCCAGAAGGGACAATAGTTCAGGGAGAAAGAAAGTATCTCTCAGGTAGTTCTGGTAATCTGGACTGCTTTTTCCACAAATTCTTAACCAAAAGAATCCCCTTGCATTTCTTCATCTGAGTCATGCAAACTGCTGGTCAATCCAGTGGGCATGCATCCTCCCAGAGGATTAGAAGCCAAGCAAAAAATCAAAGTGGCTGCTGTTAATGCTACATGACCGTATTTGTAAAGGCAAGACACATACCTGGCAGGCTGCTGATAACCAACAGTGTGGAAATTATATCACATGAGGCTCTAGCAGATGAAGCCAGGCGAAAGTGCCGCGGGCTATGGCACCACCCCTTGCTACAAAGCCAGACAATATAGTGCTAGCTATGCACCATGGCAACCAAATAAATACAAGTCTTTGGCACAACAGCTCTCCACTTCAGGCTCTGCAGAAAGCAGCAGACCCTGCATGGCCACTCATGTCTCCCAGCCTCAGGAACCCCTCTCAGCGATACTGAAATGTTCTCTGGAGGAGCCACATGCCTCAGGGGACTGTATGAGGAGCCCAGGTTACCCAGGCACCTAAACAAGTGAGCAGTACTTAGGTGCAAGTACTCCTTTTCGGAGACTTCTTTTCCTCGCCATGCTTAAATTGGTAATCCAGAGGTCAGCTTTCATGGGGGTTCTGCAGCTGGCTAGGGGAATAAAAACAAAACAGCTCTTGAAAACCAGAAAACGTGAGGGCTACAACCCCTCAGTTTGCAGGGATGCGATGGGAGGACACCCAGCTCCCTGCAATAGCCTTTCCTGCTGACTGGCTCTTCAATCTGCGGCCACTGGGTTTACTCCTACAGCAGCTGCTGTGAGGCCAAATTTGTGGGGCCAAGTGCAAGATTCCTGGCAGGTGCTTGGCAAGCAGTGTATCTTCATTTTTCATTTCTTGCTAAGCCTCCTGACCTTCACTGTCACAGCTACTGGGCCCCTGCATGCTGCCTGCCTCTTTTCTCCACAACTGGACAGCCCCGGGTGCTGAGTCCAACTGGCAGCTGTGACAAAACTGCAGAAAAATCTCCCAGAGCAACCCTGCTTCCGCTGACCAGAGGGCACTGGAGTGAGAGTGGATCACATGGGATGGTGGGAAGGAGGGGTCTGTTTTTACAGCACTCCTGGGAAGTTGTCTTTGCCAGGCAGCCAGCTTTGAAAGCTGGAAGGATGCTGAGAAAACTCTGAGTCATGTTAGCCTGCTTGGACAGGAGAAAACAATGGCAAAAGTAAACATCTCTCAACAGATAGCTAGTCCTGCCTGCAGGGTCTTCGGCAGCAAGCCAGGGTCTCATCCCAAAGCTCAGCCCTCTGGCTGAGGATGTGCTGTTGCCAAGCCACGGTGTGCTACTGCAAACACATGCATCTGACTGACTTGACTGTCTCCCTGCACAGTGCCAGGCTGCCAATCCCTACAGACAGCTGGTGGTGCTGCTGGTCGGCACTTTCTGACTGTACCAACACGGCTGCTGCTTTGCCTCTGCACCCTGGGAGGGTGGTGGGTGCAGTCCAGCTCTGTGACAGGCATCTGTGGGGCACAGCCAGACTTTGCCATGGGCCATCAGCCCTAGCACTGCCCACAGGGCCTAGAAACTGTAGCCCTCTGCCTATCCCCTGATGTAGCAGGCTCTGGCATTTAATTTCCTGATCCTCTGCCCCCCGCAAACCCCAGCAGCTGGAAATGGAACCCTCACTTAGATCCCGATCCCGCGTGCTTCAGAGGACATGTTCTGACCATGCCTGCTGTACAGCTTATTCTTCCAGCATCAAAACCTCCAGACAAAGGTGAATTTGAAGCTGCAAGGCTTACAGGAAAACAGCTGTCCGTTTATCTTTTTTTTTATGCCCTCATTATGTACAGAGAATGGCAAGACAGAGCTTTCTGGAAAATGCAGGTAGATTCACAGCAGGCAGGCTTTGGACTGTGCCCTTCGGGCAGAGCACACATGGAGCAGGGATTGCTGATATAAATCCAATTGCTGTCACAAACTCCTGGAAATTCACACTTAGCTTCCTCCAATGTAGAGATACAGGCCACTGCCTCTGTCCCCACACCAGGCAGAAAGAGACTACAGCCAGCTCTGGTTGCAGGGACCATTCAGATCATCCAAGCTCACTTCTCATGTAATACAGGATGTAGAAACTAGTCCTGCTTGGCTTCCTGAGAGGCTAGAACATATCCCTTAAGCAAGTCAGACAGTTTTGGGAACTAGAGACCTTGGTTATTCTGGACTGCTGCTTCCCATTCCTCTCCTCCAGCTGTTTCAGACCACAACAGGTGCACAGGTTTATTGCTGAGCATCCCCTCGAAGACAAATCTGTCTCATGCAGCATAACCAGTGCTGGACACAGAGACCACTGTAAGTGTCAGTGCAGTCCCCTGCATCTTTCCTGTAGGGCCAAGCTATGCTGATCAGACTTTCCCACAGATGCTTCTCCAGCATCAGTGCCCTACAGCCTTCAGAATACTCCTGTTGGCACATGACCAAGACAAAAAACAGCAGCTAAACATCACATGAGTGACTCAGATTCCTCTCCTATAAAACACCTCCTCCACAGGGTGCTCACAGACTGCACTCAGTGCTGGTCTCTGCAGAGGGACTCCTGGGTGACAGGTCCCACACAAAGGTGAAACACTTGCTTGGACAGCAAGGCACAGGCCAAGGGATCACAAGCTCAGGCTCACCAAGGTTAAAGAAAGCTGTCAAGGGGAACAAAAAGGATTTACAACAGTTTCCCCATCATTCTCCTGTTCTAATGGCAAAAACTGCTTTAGATCAGCCTCAGGAGTGGGCTGGGAATTGTCCTCACTGGGTGGGCTCTTCTCCTACAGTACAGAAATCCCCTGTGGGGTAAAAAAAAAGGTTAAGGCAGCGCTGCCCATAGCCAACAAGAAAGCAAACAAAGAAGAGCCCTTTGCTTGTAACATCCCTCTCACATTACCCTGGTAAGCTCTTGGCTATGCTGGAGTGTGCAGACCTCCACACTGAGAGACTGGTGGCTAAAAAAAGGCAAAGCTCCCAGCCTCCTCCTGGTAAAGCAACACAAAGATCTCTGCCCAGCCTCAAAAGCACCTGGGCTGCCTGTTCCACCTACTCCTGCGTTTAGATCAGCTCTAAAGGTCATGAGTCATTCCTTAAGAGTCCTTCAAACTGCTCTATCGTCCCTTGGCCACTAAAGGGCAGCAGGACACATTTGGTCCCCACTGTGTGGCCACTGCCCCAAAATCTCCCCAGTTTCACCAACAAGGTGTCTCTGTGTGTTGCCCTTGGTGACCTGGAGGCTTCACCCTAACAGGGAACAGAGCAGACAATAACACTGCAAAACAAGGCACAAAGCTCAACACCAGCACTGCAACTGGGAAAGCCCTCAGCTGTCCTCCACCTCAATGGCCAGCCTGGTCTGCCTGGGACCCGTCAGGCACAGCAGTGGGAGGAAAAGAGAGAAAGGGATGGAACCATTGAGAGCAAAATCAGGCTCCAAGCCCTAGATAGGCCTTACTTACCACGCTGTTGGCTGGTTTGCTGGCATGTGCCTCCATCTGCTGCCAGTACTTCTTAGACTCCTGCACGATATCTTCATGGGTCATTCCTGGGAACAAAAAGGAGACAGAACTGAGCTACACTGCTTTGGCCAAGAAAAGAGAGGGAGGGGTTGCAGGACTTCTTAGTTTGGAGCTTAGTAACCCTTAGTAACCCCTGAGTGGCTGACAGCTCCCAACAGTCCCCCTGGTTCTGTCAGGATGGGATCCACCACAGACCGCGCTTAATCCCTTGCTAAGGAAGCTCCTCTCTACACAAGCCAAACAAAAGGAGAACAGTTCGGTCTCCTGGGCTTGTTCAGATCTGGCTTTCTGCTCAGGCAGTCTGCAAAGGACCCAGATGCTGCCTCCAAGCCAGTAATTCTTCACTAGGGTCAAGAGCTTGACCAAGGCTGTCCCCCAGCACCATATCAACAGATTCTGCCAAGGTCCTAAAGACAATGCTTTGTAACTGTTGATCTACTGTACATGGAGTTTCTGCCTCTAGCTGGGAAGATCACGGATACCCACTGCAACATCTAGCATCTCCGAGACCCCACAAGTCTTGCCTATTACCTGCTGAGATTAATTAGCCTGTTACACCTTCAAGTTGAGGGCACTCCCCATCAATCAGTAGGTGAAGAGGAAAGTTGAAATTCAACATAACTAGACACCAAGCAAAACCAAGGCAGCAAGGGAAGATCAACAGTGCAAAACAACCAAGGAACAGCTGCTCGTAAGTAACCAGCAAGGAAAGATCTGCAAGGTTTCCAATATCAGAAATACAACATCAGACAGCAAGAAAAAGGATTGGTCAGACCTTATCTAAGGAATTAGCTCCTGACCAGCTCAAGTGGTGAGGGAACAGCCTCTGTTAGCACCAACCGGCTAGATGGGCATTATGATTCTCAGAGCACTAAACACCAAGAAAAAACTGCATAAGAGTAGGAACTCTTAGCTCTTGGTAGTTTGGTCAATGTGAGGGAAAAAAAAAAAAAGCCAAGTTATTAAGTGCTCTAAAGACCCAAGATAGCCGCCAAAACAAACTGAAGCAACTATCTTGCACAAGCAGCTGACTGCAACAAGGGGGGTGCTGAGGATGGCCTTGATGCAGCATCCCCAGGACACAGACATTGCAGATTTGATTGCTTTGCTGATGCCTACAGCTTTTATTACTGAAGTGAGGTGTTCCTCAGGAGTGTTACATAAACACAATCATTGATCTGGGAGACAGCATGTTCCAGAACTTAAGGGCCACCAAATAAAAGTCTTCTTCTCAGCTTAGGCTCTGTGTAGCTTGGGTAAGTCACAGCATTCCTGACCTCAGTATCCCTATCTGTGATTTTGGCTGTTCATGTCCCCTTCAGGCAACACTACTGCCATTTGCTCAGGGCTTGAAGAGGATGAAAAGCATTCAGGGAACTTTACCATTCTTCAAGAATATTTGCTCAGCCCTTTAAAATGACAACTACTGCATAGCTGGTATTGCTCACAGATCAGAGCTGTTGGTGAATTTTCTACTTCTTAATGATTAATCCCAGAAGAAATGGTGTAGAGTTAGAAAAACTGCAATTCCATCTTCCATGTCCAAGTATTCCAGGGTTGGACACAATGCTGATTTGTACTTTGGGGACAAAAACTCTAAAGCTGGGAAAACCACAGCAAAAAGTTAACATGCTGCTCTGGACCTGGCAGGGAAAGGGCCGAAGCAGCTCCTGCCTTCTCCATACTGCACACCTGTGATCCTTGGGATGCAAAACCAAAGGGAGAAGCATATACAGGTCTTGTCAGAAGACTGAATTTCAAATGTAGTTCTTGTGACTGCCTTCTTCCAGTTCCAGAAGTCTGAACTAACTCAACAATACAGTCTAGAAATGTGGTGGTTGGGAAAGAAAAACTCTCCCAAATGTGAAAGGATGGTTTCCAATATACCAGCTTTCCAAAGCATGAACCGTCACAAAGAAATGATCTGGGAACCAAACGGCCCATGTGTTGATTACTTATAATATTTCAGCATCTTTTGCAACATCATTAGTGAAGACAAAGAGTCTGTTATTACCACTGGTGGAAGAAGATAGCAAGAGATGTCTGTGAAAAGCCACAGCGAACAAGAAAACGGTCCTGCCTGTCCAATTTTCAGATCTTGGGAACCTTTTCTCCACTAATGCAATCTTTTATCCCCATGAACAAAGCCAAAAGCTCTGTAAATGCTCAAATGGCTGTGAAATGTTTCAAATGCAAGCTGCCCTCTTCCAATTCTTGCTGAGCAAATAATGCCCAAATGAAACTTTCTGCTCCAAAGCTAAAGCATTCCCAGGGAATGGCAATAACTACCTTTCATCTCGGTTTCCATAATGAAGGCTACACTTAGGAGAGGTAATAAACTACTACTCCAGGAAGGCAAATTCACAAGAAAAGCAGGCTCATACATACAGCTCTACAGAAAAAAACCCACAAGGTAATGTCTCCTCTATTGTTGGAAAAGGTGGAAATAAGCACAAGGCTTAATGATCACCTCTGCAGCTTAACTCATGGCTTGTTTCATCTCCTCAGCTTCCCCTTTGAAATAATTTCTTCAAGTAAAGAAGGCAAGAAGAAAAAAATCAGTCTATTTCTTCTGCAAGATGAAGAGGAAGGAACACACAGGGAAGGAAGAAGGGAGCAAAGAAACTTTTCTAATAAAAAAACCAAAGAAAACAACAAAAATAAATCAACCATGGGACAGGGAAAAAAGCAAGATACTTGAATATTAGAGTGCCCCAAGTACAATGAGCAGGATCACAAGCATGTAAGGCAGCAGTGGTGGCCCATGACTCACAGGCAATGTGCTATCTTAGAAACTCCAGAGCTGTAATTTTTTAATTCCCTTAGGCCACAAGTAAATGAGGGCAAACGGAAAGAATAAAAGACGGCATTTGACACAGTGTGCTACTTGTTCATCACTGCCCCTCATGAGCTGAAGCCAAGGCCAAGGACTGCACTGAACATCAATTATGACATCAAAGAATGGTGAGAAACATCCATAATGTGTTTCCTCTCTGAAGCACTCCCATTACCAGGCTGGGTGTTGCACTAAATCAGACCCTGTGGTGAAAAAACAGGTAGGTAGCACTGTGAGTGGACCAGCAACAGGAAAGCAGCCAGAGAAAACCTCCAGTATGTCAGAGACAAAGAGATAGGACTGAAAGTGCCAGATGTGGCAGTGTCATTATATGATTTCACTGAGCATAATCTCTGTAAAACCCTCTCCTGAGGCATGTCATCAAAGGCTTTTTGGAAACACCTAGTATCTTGCAATTTCCCACTGTTGGTGAATTTGTTTTGAGAAACTGGAGATGCACAACCTTCTTTATATAACCAACTGTTTTGTCACCTGTGCATGCTGCCATTCTCACTGCAGCAGATGCTCATCCAGGGGTCCAACTGCCACTTGCACAAGATCCAAGCACCAAACGCCTCTTGGGATTCAGCTCTACCTAATTACCATTTTAATTTATTCAGCTGGTCCCAAAGGAAAGGCTTTCTGGTCTGCAAATTATAATAGTACTGTTCCTGTAAATGGACAAGGGCCGAATCACCTCACAGAACACCTTGGTCCTCTTTTCTGTGTCCCTGAGGAGGCAGAGTAAGTAATCTGCACAAGTGAGTGACACCTTCTCAGTACCCCCAAATCACTTTTGTCCCTTCTCAATTGGCCCTGGGTACACACTGGAAGAAACTCAGGTATACACAACACCAGCCAAGTCACACTCACCTGAATATTGCTGCAGCAGCCAGACCTTGAGCTCAATGAAACTGTGAGCAAAGTGGCAGCTGTCCTCTCTCAGGCAGCCATAACGCACTTCGTGTCGGCACACGTCAAACTGGAAGTGCTCCTGGAACTGACGGATCTTGGAATATTTCAGGGAGGTGGAACGCACAATGTGGACCAGACACCTGCAGAAAAATATGAAGTACCGGAGGATCAAATCCTCCCCACCTCCTCCTTACAAATGACATCCAGACATTCGATTGGGCGGGCAAAGGACACAAGATTCCCTCTGGGAAAAACAAACCCCTGCCCTCCCACCCTATCAAACCTGGGTAGTTATTTTCACCCTCAGCACAGGGGTGATGCTCTGCTTAAATTCAAAGACTAGACATGCTTCAAAACAGGCAGCAAAGATACCAACTCCACTGGTCCAGCAACTCCCTACCTCTCAGGTTGCCAGGAACCAGAAGGAATTGTATGACCGTGCACTTGACATGTTTGTTATACTTGTTTTCCTAAACATTCATTACCAGACAATCAGAGGCAAGATCCTGAGCTACAGGATCTTTGTTTTGACCTTTGTCTAAAGGCCAAACTGAAACACAACTGAAGTCAATGCAAAACTTAACAGACAGACTCCAAAGGACTTTGCTGATGCCTGAAATCCCTCAGCACCAGGAGCAGGCATGCAGGGTGAAGCCCATAATGCTTCATTTATCGTGATTTAGTGCATATTTATCACGATTTGAGCTGTCCTATGATTGGATCCTGTAGGGAGGAAAGGTAGAAAGAGACTAGAGCCCTGGAGTTAAACTGGCTGGACTTGGGAGAGATGGTTCCCATCAGCACAAAAAATTGTTCACTCACTTGTTGTCATGGAAACTGTGTTTTGCAGAAAGGTTGGAGCAGACAGATGGTGTGTCCTTGGTCCCTTTGCTGATAATCCGAGGTTTGCTGTCAAAGCAAATCTGAGAAAAGAAGAATTAGCATACTGGGAAAATCTTAGAGAGCAGTGAACCAGAGCGACTTCACTTGGAAGAGGAAGCAGAACCAGAGCCAGCCCATTCTAATGTTCAAAGTTAGAAAGAAGTGTGGTGAAAACTTTGTGGTAGGGCCTTAAAATAAAGCAAGTGAATCTTTGGAAAAGCTTCCGGACAACATTTTTTGGCTTATTCTCAACAGTATTTTCCATTGTGGTTGGAAAAATTTTGGTCAGAGTCTCATATTCTTTCCCTGTTAGCCAAGAGAACAAGAACAAGGGAAAAATAAAAGAACAGCCACTTCACAGCAAAAAACATGTCCCTTTACATGTACTGCCAACACAGGGAACTCTGCAGAGCATTAAGATGATATGAGGCAATTCTCAACTGACCGACTCAGTAGCTCTGCACAGACATCAAATGGGAATTTGTTATATTATGGAATTCCGATTTCTAAAGTAACTGGGGAAAAATTACAATTCAAAGCAACATCTCAAGACGAAGGAAGAGACAGGTGATCCCATGAGGCTGTGAGCATCTGGTTCAGCTGCAGGGTTAAGGAGGAAAACTACTCCTTTCTCCTACACAGCTGCATACACTGCTCACTGTCCTTCTGGGAGCAGGGCACACAGAGTCACAGGTGGCCTGCTCCTGCACCTTTAAGATTTCCTTCTTGAAGAATGTCCAACCTTCCTGGACTCCTTTTCCCTTCAGGACTGCCTCCCAAGATACTCTGTCCACCAGGGAGCTAAATAGGCTAAAGTCTGCCCTTCACAAGGTGAAGTGGCAAGGTGGCCGTTCTGGTGACCCCTCTCCTTATCTCTCTGAGAACTGAAAACTCTATCATTGCATGATAGCTGTTCCCAGATTGGCTTCCAACCATTGTAGCACCCACCAGTCCTTCTCTGTTCACAAACCACAGGTCCAGTGGATGCCTTCCCTAGTTGTCTCCCTCACCATCTGTCAGAAAGTTATCTCCCACACACTCCAGGAACCTCCTGAACTGTTTCCTCTCTGCTGTACTGTACGTCCAGCAGACACCTGGTAAGTTGAAGTCCCCCACAAAAACAAGGGCCAGCGATTGTAAGACTTCTCCCATCTGCCTATAGAATATTTTGTCTGCCGCTTCACCCTGGATGAGTGGTCTGTAACAGACTCCCGCCTTGCTGGCCTTCCCCCAACTCCTACCCATAACCACCCAACCCTATCATCATCATCGTTAAACTCCAGACAGTCAAAACTCTCCCTAACACACAGCAGGGCTCCCCCACTGCCTCTCCTTCCTCACCTGTCCCTCCTGAGGAGTTTACAGCCATCCACTGCAGCACTCCAGTTGTGCAAGTCATCCCACCACGTTTTCGTGGTGGCAACTATCAACATATCAGTGGTGCAGATACATACTGAAGAGATGATGGATGCCTGCCCCTCCCACCGGTTCTGTACCTCACAGAGGAAGGTGAAGATGCCCTGATGTTCCTTGAGGAGCTTGGCAATTGTGAGGCTGCTCTGCTTGATCCCACCTAGCGGGTCAAAGAGGAGGTCACGGTTGAGGGTCCCCTTCCTCTCCTCCGTCCACACGTCGATCTCTTCCTGGTGGTACGCGAAGGTGCAGTTATCCCCGTACTTACAGTCCTGCTTGTTAAGCATATCTACAAAGCAACAAACAGCACACACCACCACACAGGCAGGGTGGCCCAGTCAGAAACTAAACTCTCTCTCGTCTCCTCCCACTGTCCATGCCTCACAAGGAACTGAAAGCAAGAAAACAGAGAGCTAAAAGAAAAAGGAAAAGATATCTCCCAAGTTCACCTATATCAAGACATTCAGGAAAGTTAATGCAAACTACTGAAGGGTGACAATCTCTAGTAATGCTGTTATGGGGAACAACCTCAAAATAGGGGCCAGCTTTAATTCAGGGCCTAGGCGGGGACAGATCATGGTTTAACTAACCCCTTTTAAAGCTAATACAGATTAAGTTCACCCACAGGCCCAGCAGTATGGAGCCATGTCAGCTTGGCTCTTGCAATCTCCCCACCTCACTAGGTACTTTGTAATGACACTGCCTCAGGGAACCAGTCTGGTCACACTGTCTGCATGTACAGTGGGATGGGCTGGAGCAAAGGAGCAGACAGGGAATGCTTTTCCCTAGGCAGAACCACAGCCCTGCCGTGGGGCAGTTGGGTTGAGTGGGCACTGTGAGCACACGTACAGGAGGCAGGTTCTCAGTAAAGCCCACATCAGCAGAGCAGCTCTGAGCACTTGACTGTGTGCAGCACCTCACTGAGCCTTTGGAAGTCTTCTGCTCCACCACTTTAGAAGCTGCCTGCTCTCCACAACATGGCAGCTCATTGCCCATCACTGTACTGAGCCATCCAGTCCATACGCTACTGATGGGACAGGAGACCCTACAGCCAGCAGGCAATATCCAACAGAATTTCCCTCCCCATCTCTCCAGCACAGCCCCTTCCCAGTGACCAACCGCCGCAGATCACCTTTGCACAGATAATAGGATCCTACAAAGTTGGTTTTGGTTGGGCGAGGACGGATCCTCTTCCAGGTCTTGTCTTCTGAGTTCTTCAGCCTGCCCAGCAGGATGTCCCGCTTGCACTTATGCTCCAAGCCTTCCCGATAGGTGTAGTCACCAGCCTTGGGCCCTGCCAGAGAGACAAACCCCATCAGCCTGGGGAAAGCCAATTTCTAGTCTATGCCAGTGCTCTAGTGGCAAAGCAAATGTATCACCTGTTTTGGGGTAGCAGGTATGACAGGCTTGTTTGAAAACATGAGTAGACGCCAGGGGGTTCTTCACTAGCAGGGC
Organism: Pomatostomus ruficeps; assembly: GCA_013400735.1. Lineage (NCBI taxonomy): Eukaryota > Metazoa > Chordata > Aves > Passeriformes > Timaliidae > Pomatostomus > Pomatostomus ruficeps. The sequence goes on from VYZT01060983.1 coordinate 211,966, forward strand.
TGTGTTGGGCATCACTGGTTCTGGCTGGGACAGCAGGTGCTCAGTGGCCTTGGGCACAGCTGGGTGACTCACTCCACCAAGGCTGACCTGAGTAAAAACACACACACCTCTCTGTTCAGCTCTGTAGCCACATGGGCAAGAAACCTCTCTAAGCCCCTGCCCTGCTCCAGTCTCTCAAAACCTTTCTCATTTCGCCTCTCATCAAAATGTTCACATCTGAAATGACATTTCCAGAAGAGATGCATGCAACTTTTTCAAAGAGAATGAACACTGTGGTACGTTCACTTCAAAGACAGGCCTGTTTCCTACTGGTAAGAGACCTCAGTTTTCTATCATGAGCCACAGAACAAAATGCGCCCCTCGCTCCTTCCCATTCCTTCCATCACAACCTACTCTGCAATGAAAGACTTTTAAATCAACCTTATCTCAACCTAAGAAAAAACCCAAACTGCTTATTCGTCAATCTTCAGGGATATTCACATTGATATTAATAGGGCCAGCAGGTGACAGGAACTCAAGAATACCTTTTGTTCCAAGCTTGCTAATCCCCCGCTTTTTCTCCAAGACTGGAGACAAAGGACAGAGGCAGAACATCTGGAGAAGCCTCCTGACAGGGGCAGAGAGCAGCAAAGAACTTCAGTAGCCTGAAGTCAAAGTCTGCCCCATCCTTCAGCACTATGTGGTTGCCAGATACGGTGGGACACTGGCCTCCAAGATCCCCTGCTGGCCCTACAACCTTGGTCACACCATGTTTACCGTGGCAATATGCAGTTATGGATAAAAACAAAGATGGAACAAATGTCTTCCTACTGACTCTGGGGGAACCTTTACATGGGAGGCAACACTCACCAGGGCAGCGTGAGAAGAGGGGCCCAAACTACCGACATCACCCAAGTGACTACCACTACCACCACTACTACCTTGGCTCCAGAGCACCCTGGGATGTCAGCACGAGGCAGTAGCTCACTCACCACTGGGGCTGGTTTTTGGCTGCCAGGTGGGTGTCGCAGTTCCTGAGAGCTAGTTTCTTCTGGGCAAAAGAAGGGGAAAAGAGCCCCACAAAACAAAAACAATCATTTCACTCTGAGAGGCAGTTCTACTCACAAAAGGACAAACAAAAGCTTATTTAATTAATTTTCTTCATTTATTTCATAATGTTTTAATACTTTCTTCCCAAAGCATCTGTCTAGACTTGGAAAAACTCCAGGAAAGACCTTTTTGTCCCAGACATCCTACTGAACCCAACCGTATGCTGCTGAGCACTGGCATTCCTAAGGTGGCAACCCAAAGCTGAGGTGCATGTGAGTGTCCAAGTGCTGACTGGCCAATCTCTGCTGTTCTCAAAATACTCTTGCTGCCAATATACTGCAATACCGGGAACAAGTTAACCAAGAAGAAGCCCACTTCCCTCCTGAATAGGAGGGGACTTAGTCTTTGCCCACCATCCTCCACAGCTTTTCTCCTTGTGACATGAGAGTGCAGAGTCCCATTCAACAGGACACTCATTGCCCTGAATCCAGAGATGGGAAAGACCTACCTTGGCCTCTACCATTCTGCCCAGCACAATAAGGTCCTGTATCATCTAAAACAGTCACCACCATTCTGCTCACTTTGTGCAAAATGTCAAAGAGTCATTGAGGAGGAGGATGAAGGAATCATGCTATAGTCCAGCAAGTTGTGCCAAAGGAGGTGTTCTGGACACCAAACCAAGTTTAAATCTCATCACTCATCATTATACACCTTTATGTTCCTTTCTCCTCTTTAGATTTCACTCCATGCACGTACTGGTTATCTGGGATTACACACCTACAGCCTTTCTCATTACGTTTGAGCTAAACATAATTAGTCACTCTGTCCAAGACAATTCTCCACCCTCTTCTACATTTATATTCCTGTTCTGCCACACCAGCAGAGAAAGCTACGTGACAGATGTCCTTAGCATTGAAGGAAATAATTTTGGCACGCATTCACAGCTAAGGCAACACAAAACCTCATCACCCCACACTTACCAATGGCAAAGGAATCCAAGGTATCCAGCGACCCCCTGCTCGTCCCAAAGGAGTCCAGGGCATCAAGCCGTGTATCTGTGTATGGAAGCAGATCCAGGGAATCCAGCGAATCTAAAGTGGAGCCGCCACTTCCTCCTGGTGGGGCCTCGAAGGCATCCAGGACAGAGGAGGAGGAGAGCTGCTTGGTGGGATCCATCACCAGGCCAAAGGAGGCAGGTGGCAGAGGGGTGGAGACAGGGATGCTGGCTGTCACAACTGGAGGCAGCAGCGGAGTTCCCCCCGGAAACACAGGAATTAACTGGGGCATCTCTGTTGGCAGGTTGGTAGGAATGGTGCCCTGGACCAGAGACTTCAGGGGAGCAGGAAGGAGGATAAATAGCAAATTAGTACTGAAGAGCAAAGACTGAAAACAGATGTCCTGGTTTTGGCCAGCATAGAGTTAATTTTCTTCTTAGTAGCTGGTACAGTGCTATGTTTTGGATTTAGCATGAGAATAATGTTGATAACACACTGATGTTTTGGTTATTCCTAAGTCCTGCTTACTCTAAGTCACGGACTTTCCAGTTTCCCATGCTCTGCCAGTGAGCAGGTGCACAAGAACACAGAGGAGACCATGGCCAGGACAGCTGGTCTGAACAAGCCAAAGATATTTCAGACCATATGACATCATGTGGAGGATATAAACAGGGGGAAGATGGTCAGGAGTCACTGACTCCTGCTCAGAGAAGGCTGGGCATTGGTCAGCAAGTGGTGAACAATTGTATTGTGCATCACTAGTTTCTCTTGGGTTTTATTCCTCTCCCTCTCTCCTTTTCTATTATTATTGTTGTTGTTAATATTGTAAATTTTTTTGTTTCAATTATTAAACTGTTCTTATCTTAAGCCACATGTCTGGATTTTTTCCAATTATCCTCCTCACTGGGGAAGGGGCAGGAAGAAAGTGAGTGAGCAGCTGTCTGGTACTTAGTTGCTGACTGGGGTCAAACCCTGACAACAGAGAGCAACAGGCTCCCAGTGAAGGACATGTTCTGCTGCCTGGGGCAAAAGGATTCCTGGCAGCTCAATCCACCTGCAGACTTCCCATAGACCTTCCAATTTTTCTGTACTGCAAACAGTCTAGACCAGGATCCCTGTGGAGGTGTTGGGATACCTGAGCTCATCAGTCTGCAAGGCAGTGCCCTGTGCTGGGCACTTAAACCAGCTCAGGTCAAGAAACAATTCAGCCAAGTACACACAGTGCCAAGTCAGGGTAATGGTCATGACTTCATGGCACCTTTCATCATGGCTTTTCCTACATGAAAATCACTATATTGCCTCCAGACCCAAGGTGGCTCACATAAGCAACACTGGCAACTAAAATCCAACATAAGTATGAATACAGATTGTCTATGCAGCTCCCAGACCTGTTCAAAGAGCTTAGGCTGAGTGCAACTTGCACAAAATACAAGGAGATCAGAGCACGCCCACTGTATAAAATACATCCATTATTCCTGCTTCACCACACTCATTTCTACTCTCAGACTTTCTTCAACTTCATGGACATGAGAGGCCAGGTGGGAGGAGATGTCAGGGGAGGGCTACTCTGGGTATCTTTTGAGAGGCAGCTCCCTGAAGCTGCACACGGCAAAGCAGGCTTGGAGGAGGACTCTACATACTCACAGTAGCAAAAATAAAGGAAAGAATGAATGAGTTTTGCCAGAGGAAGAGACAGGAGAAGAGAACTACAGAAAGAGAGAGAGAGAGGCAGCATGCACATCCTCATGCTCCAAGGGCTTCAAGGACCTATTTGGAACAGAGAAGCAGGGGACCCATGCAGTGCCCACTCTTACTAGAGGGTATGGTGACCCTTCAGCAAGGGAATCCAGGAGGGAGTCTAGTTCTTCCCCAATGATGTCCCCATCTGTGAAGTCCTCCACGTTCTCAGGCACTGGCAAGGGTACACAGTCTGGAGATGGCAGCAAGCTGGCAGCAGGAAGCGAGGTGGGCAAGCCCTTTGCATCTGAGTCAGAGGGCAAAGGGGCCAGCCCCTCGTTCACAGGGATGGAGGTGGCCACAGGAGCTGGGAGGCACTGCAGGTCCATAGAGTAGTCTGTGATGAGAGAGAAACAGAGACAGTCACCAGGAGAGTCTCCTGCAGGACGCAAATAGAGCACAACCTGGCAAAACCAATACTGTACAACTCCATCAAATCACAAAAACCAAGTATGCCAATTTTCTGAGAGGAGAGGCTCTAGTCTGAAGAGTACTTGCCCTTTCATTTTTGTTCCCACTCTCCAATGGCTCACCAACAGCTAAAATACATTCTAAGGGCCAGAGCCCAGTCTGGCTGTCAGGATTTGGCAAGGACACACAGCAACCAGGAACAACACAAAACCTGTGGCTGAGCAGTTACCGAATTCACTATGACCAGGACTAAAGGCCAGGGGCACATAATCCAATTTCTCCATAACCCACCACCTGGTGTTTTCTTTAATGTTCCCCACTAATGCATTTGGCAGAGATCACTGCCTTCTCTACTCCTTGGAGTTTTGATATCCCAGCTGAAAGCTTGCTTACTTGCACACCCTCTCTAAAAACCCAGGCATCCTAAATGGAAGAAGACAAAAAACACAAGGCCCTGTTGGGTAGAGTCAGAGATTGAGTGTTCAGATCAGGTTGTGCTAACAACCTGTCCCAAAAATTCCCATCAGACTCACTCAGCTGTCTTTACCCAAGTAAATTTCTTGCTCTTGAGTCCTTCCTGATGCCCACAAGCGAGAGGTTGCTCCCCGTATTTCCCCTCAACCTCTGATCAGCAAACATGCCCTTGGGAACTCATGTGAGGTGGGGTTGAGGCAGGAAAGAGGCAGTGGTTTTCCCTAAGGTTTCTTTCCCTCTCCAGTACATTACTGAAGTAGTAAAATGTTCCCATCATGCAATATAAACCTCTGTTAAGTGAAGTTAAGGTTGCAAGCACATATTCTTCATAGAAGAGCATTTTATTCTCAAAAATAATATTAAAGGTTAAAAAAAAAGTTCAAATGTTAGAAATTTGGAAAATGCAGCGTTACATTTGCAGTTCTCAAACCAAGCACCCAAACTACCTTAATTCTGCCCCTGTGCAGATGTCCTGGAATAAAAGAAAAGAAATAAGACAAAGATGCTACCTTCTCCACCCACATCCCATCGGCTGCGCTATAGCTGCAACAGACTAAGGCTATAAAAGCAGGGCAAAGTTTGGAAGGAAAGACAAGAGCTTTTATTGAAACGGCTGATAATATTAGGAAAGAAACTAGACAAGCTTCAGAGACACAAAACTTGATCCAGCAAGAAATGCTGCAACCTGTCTGTACCAGGTCTGTTGACTCAGCCCCCACGAGAACTCGGCCATCCCTTTGCGGCAGGGAGCGGGCGAGTGAGCCCTGTTACTGTCTGCATACTGCTTATTCACTGGCCCAGGAATGTGCAGGTGTCTTCTTGGAGAGCTCAGCAAATTAGCAATTCCAGCAAACCCCCACGTCCTGAACAAAACAACAGCAGAGATCACACACACACAGGCATTCCCCCTTGTCTCTAAGCCCATCAGGAGCACAGCACCAAGCCCTGCAACCTTTCCTCCAGTATTTGTTGTGAGTGGTCCTCATGAATGGACCACAGCAAAGGTCACTGTGCAAGGCACTGGAGGCTGAGCTGTGACAAAAGACAGGGAAAGTAGGGGAAGTGGAAAGGAACAGACACAGGTCCTTCTCCACGTCCTCAAGCATGCCAATGAAGGAAAGCACATGTTGTACCTTATAAGATCCAAAACAGGATTTCAGTGCTGCAGCAGATACATTTCCCACAGGCAGTGGCACAAAGAAAGGCCATGCAAGTCCTAAGTTTTGCAGCTGCCCCACCAATCAGGCTTGGCTCCAACCCCATGCCCTCTTTGTAATAACTCCTCTCATCTCATCTCCCTCTGGTACAGAACCCCCAGCCACCAGGGAGCCAGCTATCCTGCTTCCCTCATGGCTGGAAGCTTGGCCAGATTCTCTGCAGTACAAAGGGATGGCTTGTGCCTTCCCATTTTTCAGATGTTTAAATCTGGAGTACTGTCAAGATCCCTACAGAGGCCAACAAGAAGTTCAGAACATGCCAGAAGGGATGGGGACACGTGCAGCAGGGAGCACAAGGGTGCACAATGACAGGGCCCCAAAGGATCCAGCAGTTCAGACCTTCTCTGAGGAATGAATGATGCCCTGCATTTTCCACTCAGACAGGGAAGCAAAGAAAAGAGGCCCTCACACACTCTAAGAGGTCCCAAACCCAGAAAAGCTGAATGTATGACCAAAAGGCAGACAATAACTTGGAACCCTCCACAGCTCAGTGCACGTGAAGGGCAAGGAGAAGAGCAGGGACCAACAGGTTCCACTGCTTCCAAGTGGAAGAGGGAAGATGTCCACTCACCTTTCCCTGACCACCCAAACCCTGTCATTCCTTCAGCCACTTCCTCCCACTTCACTCTGTCCAATCCTTTTTCCTATCTCTCCTTTCCCATTCCTGCTTTCCTCAGGACACCACATCTGCTGACCTCACTCACCAGCTGTGATACCCACATTTCATGTACTCTCCTTACAGAATGCTCATGCATCCTCTGCATTCCCCTAATGTCCACTCCATCTTAAAAGAATAAAACAGCTTTCCTTGATGAGTAGCTCCCAGGCACACCCACACCTGCTGATTTTTGCCGCTGCCATCACACTCAGCCCCACACATCATTATAAGCTCAAGAAGGGTCTTGTCCATACACTCCCAAAAACCAAGCCTCTCTTACCAAGCCCCCCAGCTGGTAGCTTCTCTGGCCATACACCTGCCTGTCCCTGAGGGGCAAGTACAGAGCTTTTAAAAGCACTGTTTCTAGCTCCACTCTCCAAAGTAGCAGTGGTTCTCTAGTGCATTAGCTGGCCAATGGCCATACTGCGCCAGATCTAGGCCATGATCTCTCTTCCAGACTAGGCTGAGTTAATTAGATGACTTCAAGCAAAACATGCAAGGAAAGGGCTTCAAGAGTTTGCATTTTAAAGCAACAACCAAAAAAACTCTCGCTAAAAAAAATTTTAAACTCTCAGGGTACCCAGAACCCACAGCTGTCCCGGTGGCACACTGGTCTCAGGGCAATGGGATAACACATAATTCCAGTGCTTTTGCAAAGATTTCCTAGCAGTAAAGGCTCTGTCTGCCTGATCCGCAGCAAAGGTGGCATGCTGCTCTTACACCAAATCTAGATTAGATAAAGAGCTTACTGGATGCAGTCATTCGTTACTCTGTAGTGGAAGTCCAGTTAATTTTAGCACAGCAAGATAATGTGAAAAACTCCTTAATTCACGATCTCATGCAGCAATCAGAGACTGAACTGGCATTCAACAGAGAATTAACACATTTTACAAAGCACCCTCATCATGAAATTAGTTTCTTTCTATAAAAAGAGTAATTGCTACTTGTGGTGGTAAGTCCTCACACTTACCTTCACACACAGAGCCACCTTACAAAGGAACAAAGACTGATGTGCTCAGAGGCAGAAGTTCAGTGCTCCAGCACGCAAGGTAGCAAGCCTTTCTACGGGGGCAGAATTAAGGTCACTTGTTTCCCAGCATGAGAAAAGCAACCCTGTTAGTCTTCCTTCTTCTCCTCCTGGGTGCTTAACCCTGAACTCAGCTCTCCCTGGGTCCCTCACAACTCCTTTTGTTTTCACTTCCTCCACCTCAATGTCTTGGAGGACCACATGCACTCAGAGCACAAACAACCTTAACTTCACTTTATCTGGACTGTTTTGGCTTGGAGCAGAATTTCAGAAGCTTTGCCAAGCACAGTTTTAAGAAAGCACAACTGGAGAGAGCTGTGTACCTCAGCAGAACCTTTTAATTCCCAGACGTGTCTCTCACTGGGCCTGGACAAAAAGCAGTTTTTGCAAGAAAACCACTCCTGCTTTGCACCACTTTTTCCTTCGCCTAGTTACTGAAGTCAGGAATGTGCAGAAGAGACACAAATGCAGGTGATGAACCTCTCAAGCCTGCCAGCCTGGTCACATACCATACTGAAGCCACGAAAGTCTGAGGAGAGAGGTATCTTTACCTGTTTCGATGTCATCTATTGAGCCCAATCCATTGGAAGTAGTCTGCAAAGAGGATGCAGGAAAAGGGAGAGGAAAAATATTATGAGAAATTAATGTTTAAATAGACTTCACAGATGAGACTCTTCTATTCCTAAACGTATATGACCCTTTCTTTTCCTTTATGGCCTCTTTCTGCGCTAGAACAGTAAAACCAATGAACTTTAAGAGGCCATTAATCCAAGGAACCTGTTCATGTTTACCTTCAGCAGCCGACAAACCCTTTTGCTGCAAAGGAAAGCCATGCCTGCATGATATCCAACCATGTGAGCAACTACATGCATAGAATAGGGCATTTCATGGGTGGATGAGAACACTGTGTCCCAAGTCCCAGGACACACCAATTGGTCAGCCCACTGCATGGGAGATCTGATTAGCCTGATCTTACACAACGTTCCTTTTCTTAGTTCACATATTTTGCAATCTAACAACCACAAACTTCTACAGCAAATGCAAAACAGGAAAATGTTTCTGCCAAGACAACTGCTGACTTGGAGCTCTAGGCAAGGAATAAATTGAGTCCATATTTTACAGAAACATAAACAGAGGTAAGTACATGTTCCTTTAGCTTAAGCTTAAAAAGGCAAAAGTAAAGCATTTGTCTTGTGATATTGCATCTACTACAATGGGTTTTGCACTATTTTCAATTCTTACAAAAGGAAAAGATTTTCAAATTAAAAACTACGCACAACTATTAAAGAAAGCTGACAGGCCTTCCTAGAAAGATGTGAAGCCAAATCACTGAACAGAGATAGGAAAACTAGTCCTTTAGTATCCCATCTTGTTGTACAAAATGACAACGTTTGCAGTTTTATTGTTTGTTTGTTTGCTTTAAGGAGCATTGTGAAGTACTAAACAGCCTATAAAAACAGCCAGTGCTTGTTTGTTGGGAGATTTTTTTGCCCAGTAGCAGAACAAGGAAACCAGCAATTTCTTGTATCTTACCTTAGTATTTGTACACTGCCCTGACCAACTGGATCTCCCAGGACAATACAAACAATACATAAACTGTGTATGTACCTTGCTCAGTACATCATGGGATTTAATTTTGTGTGTTTCTTCAGCACCTGCACTTTCTGACTTTTACTTAGCATTGTTGTTAGATATGCACAACTTGAAAACAAAAATTTATTTAAAATGCAAGAGAAAGCAAACATTCACAATAACTAAGAAAAATAACCATCTTTGGTGATCTAATTACTGACATAAAAAAATGATGTCAGTAGAAATATTTTCAAAGAAATTAATTTCTTGGCAATACTCATTAAAAGCAGAAAACACTAATTAAAACAGTTCAAACCTAAAAGGCAGTTACAAATTCTCATGTAAATAAAACTTACAAGCATTCTAGTAGCACAATCCATAAACAGTAACAACCACAGGATGCAAACTCTACCTGGTTTGACGAATTGATTGACGTGCCATTACTGAGCAGTGAGAATGTTTCCAATTCCTGCTGCAAGGAAGAGAGAGGTCTCAGAGCAGAATTCAGCCCATGAGTGCTCATAAACTAGGTAAAGCTGGGTTACAATACAGTTTCCTTCCACGCACTGCCCAAAAATAAAAGCCCCCCCAAAAGGTGACTTCACTGTCACACAAGGGTACATGTTTGTCAACACTGGAAAGGGACATATTATTGTTCTGTACACCTCAGAAGATCTGACCCACAATCAGGAGGCAAAAAACCTCCTTGAGAAACAGAAGGGTTTGCTTTTCATTAAGAAATTACTACTTTGGGAAGGCATTACAGCACTGGAATGAAAACTGGAACTCAACACAAGAGATCACAAAGTGTTAACAAAATACCAATCACAAAATTTCAAATAACAGAAAGCATTTTTGAGTATTTAATTTCTGTGTTTCTAACACACAGGTGGTTTAGGCTCATCTCAGCTGAGTAACATGACAGCAGCAAAAAAGGTGGCAAGGCCAACACAGCGAACAAAAAGTATTTCTACATGAACTTCCCTTTCTTTGAGACAGAATCATTTGGGAGTGTTGAGAGCTGCTACAAGACCAAGGAGTTTTTTTAGGGTAGGCAAATCACATGTGAGGTTTGTTGGGGAGAGGATTAACATGTTACAACCAGATTCACCCTAAAAGCTCTCTGCCAACGGGATGCCCACCAATCACTCCACCTCATGCTACAAACGTGCCTCTCTGGAGATGGAACACGCTGTTTGTTTAACACACTGCATGCCTAGGGCCGAGGATTCAAATGCAAACGTCGGCTTCCACTACTAGCTCATGTTCTCTGCTGCTGAGAACAGAATCCGTGACCAAGGCAGCGTTATGGGAGAGCAGCTTTATGGCTAGCAGTGGCCTGACGCCCTCTAGCTCCATCCCAGAGTACGCATTTAAACACCTACAGCACTTTCTTGTAGAACCAAGTTATGGATCCAGCCACTGGTGTCAATTAGCTTCTGACCAGGTGTGTGCCTGTTGTTCTCCCAAAGTACAAGCCTTTCCCCCACCACAAAGTTGTGTACACCTAGAAATGGGGCAGGAAATCTTCATGATCCACTGCACTACAAAACCAACCATGCCTCCAATGCGGCAGAGGAACCAACCCTTCTCATCCCATAACAGGGACAGGACTGCAATGCAAAACCTGCTTTGGGATCAGGCTGCATGCCTCTCTCCTGCAGAAAACACAGGCATCTACTGCATAGGAAGTTTCTCCTGTAGCACCAGCCTGGCTCAGCTGGGGGACTCAGAAAACATCCTGGGAGTAGACACAGAGCAGCAATGGGGTTAGAACTGCATCAAGGCAAAGTGAGTCAGAGGGTCAGGACAAGAAGGGCTGCCAGCAGCCTGCTAAAGAGTTTGTAGGGTTGTGTACACATGTCTGTAACTGCAGAGCAGCACCTACCTTTTCTGCAAAAGTAAATCTGCACAAGCAAAGGAGAGCCTCTAAGATAAAAGAAGTCATACCTGAGGTCTTTTGTATGCTTTTCGAACCCTCAGTCCCAGCTTCTGGGCAAGCTCCTGTCCCAGTTGTGTGACGCTTTCATCCTGGAGACAAAACCATTGACAGGACACTTTCAGTTTTGCCTTTGTGGCACACAGAATGAAATAAAGAGGAATGTAGTTATGTACATTAGCTGCACCAAGAAGCCTCAACTTTAGACAGTAGCAGGTAGAAAATTTCCAGAGCAGCCCCAGGAGAGTCCAGAGAGACTTCAGCATTCTTGTCATTCAGTCCTGCCAAGATGCTGCAGTTGCACTGGGAGTTCTGCCCTACACTTATTCAATGCTGCAGAAAATCAGAATCAAATATCTGCTTCCAACAAAGCACCCACTCTGTGAAAATAGGGTTCATGAGTCCCACTGGCAAGTTGGCTGAAGGAGCTGCCAAGGCTGGCTGCTGATACAGCTTCCGCAAGGTCTCCATACCTGGGAAGGAGCCTGCATGTCTTCCCTCTCTGCCAGCTGCAGAGTTAATAATCAGTTTTGATATGCAGACAGTACTCACTAGCCTGTTTTGCTTGTTTATTTTTAAAGCTGAAACCAAGTCCCAGTTTTCAACTTACCAGCTAGAAGGCATTTTGAATGTCTCCAGCTCCAGTCAAACTGCCTCAGCTTAGTCAAGCAGATCCTTCAGCTTTCTCCATTGTGTGGCATTTACCATCCTCCCTGCCCAGTGTCCATGCCCACTCACCACCATGGGCTTTCTGCCCAGACTAACAACCTGTCACAGTCTTCTACACTTACATATCACCAGCAACTGTTTCCTTCTGTTTTCCTCTCTCTCCCTGCTTCCAAAAATATTGGAGTACTTGAACAGTTTTTTCAAAGAAGAAAAAGAGTATCTGCCCAGCCTATCCTGACAGCCCTCCTTAATGTTCCAACATTTCCTCCCTCATCTCCAACCTTGAAGCTTGCCCTCTTCGCTCTACTTGCCATGCTGGTCTTTCCAATCTCTTTCTCCCTGCAGGTTGAGTCCTTTCAACAACTGAGTAGCCTCTGTTTCTTCCAGCCCACTGCATCAGTAACTTTTTCCACCAATTTGAAGTGTCATTTTTGGGTTGTACTCACTCCCCCACACCCTCAACATTAATCTTGTCACCATCTTCACTGAACTCAGTAAAAACAAAATCTAGCCTGTGCATTTCCTCTTCTAAAACACCCCATGCCATACCAAGCACAAGTGTTCCACAGAGGAGTATTAACTTCACCACACGGAGAACTTCTGCAAACTAGCTGCACTGAGTATCTGCACCCAGAAATAAGTTAACTCTGACAGTGAGCCAAATGAGTGGCAGATCCTTTATCACCAGAAGTTTTAAGACAGGCTCTGTTTTGACCACAACAAAGTTCTCAGCAATTACAGCGATGCAAGATGGAAGTACTCATGTGCTCCAGAGGGCAATGGAAACAGGAGTGAAATGATGGACAGCATGGTTTGCCTTTGATGCAGAGAAGACTTATGATTTCTGTTAAGCAGGTAACACGACAATGGGGTATGTTAATTTACAAGGCTGAATTGCTTAGAATAGGAAATGCAGATCACTCAATATGGAGTTTTTTTAGGTCGAAATTTCCTGGCACAGAGAAGTTTGATGAAGCATCTTTAGACCACGATGATTGTAACAATAAAAATGGGAGCTATGTAAACATAACTATATGGTTAAAATATAAATTAAATTAAGTGGCTAAACTGCAATGTAAAATATAGCCAGAGATGTCTTTACAAGAACACCTACTTCAGATGCTTTTGTTAATCAAAGGGTTTGTTTGTAAAACAGTTCCTTGGGACTCCCCAAATATGATACTTTTAATATGTTTTGGTCACCCTGTTCAGCCAAGTCAAAGAAGCTACCATTTACAAGCTATAAGAAAGGAACGACTAACTGCTAACAAGGCTTTAAAAAATTGCTTCTATAACACTAAAAATAAAGGAAAGTTAACTTCTCCTGCTGAGGTGGATGCATTTTTCTTGTAATAACGTTACTGTGATGGATCAGAACCAAAATCAGCAGTGCTCGCTTGAATCCATGTAATCACAGTCTGGTTTCCTGATCAATATCTGGCCTAAGAGGATGCTCAAAAGCACTATCAGGAAAACATTTAGTTTCTAGTATATGCAGACAGACCCCTCTGCATGCAAAAAATTACACACCCCTGAACACAAAAAAACTATGACATGTGATGTCAAAGACACCTTTGTGTGTTCCTCAAGAAATAAAAAGCTTGATCACTTTGCCTTAGCAATCAGTAAGTGAAATGTCAGACATTTTTATCCAAAACAGGAAAACCATACATGTTTTTTCTTCCAGAGCTCTAGTTCCCATTTATCCTATGCTCCTAGTCACTTCCATTAGAGATATAAAAGCAGCCAACCAAAACATTCTCATGGGTTTAGTTCATCTTTTGTTACGGCAGGGGTTTGCTCTTCACAAACAGACTATGCACTTGCTGTCACTAACTGGTGTCCCTGGCTGGCACTATCTGTAAGAGGTGATTTGCCCTGAAGAAACATGTGAGGACAAACATCTTGGAGTCAGAGAGACAGAATTTCTGGGCATAAGCTGTTCTTGGGAACAGATTCCTCTTCCACTATCCTCTGGCCTCACACTAAGCATGTTGAGGAGGGGAAGGTTGTGAGCCACAAAAACCAAGATGAGTTGTATGTCAAAAACTTACATGTGGGAGGGACAGCAAACATCGGCTATTGCACTCATACGCTTCTTTGTGTCTTCCAAGTTCATTTAAGGAACGTGCTTTCCGGAATAGCGCTCGGATGTTCTCCTTGTCAAGACTTAAAGCCTTCTCGCTGTCTTCCAGCGCCTTCTCATACAATCCCTGCATAGAACAGACCACCTGGAGTCAGCTGAGGCACAGCAGACTAACTCCTCCTTCTCTGTGAATGCAAATGTTCTATCTCTCAGCAGAAACCAGGAATGCAAGCGGCAGGTGGAAGTGCATATGTTACCTCATGCACAGAGCAGCGCGCAAACACACCTACATTAACAGAACATTTTGTTAAACCTTGCAAAACTCAAAACACTTCAAAGTCAGTGAATGACAGAACTAAGGCTGCTTGAGCAACCTTATCTAGTCCCCCACTCTACCCTGAGCATGTTACACTTGAACGTCTTTAATTATGTGACTGCTTGCTAATTTTCAGGGGACTCAGTGTCATTATAAACAGGATGGGCCTGCTCTGGGGATGTGCCTGCTCTAGGGATGCGCCATAAAGGAAAGCTGTTATGTGCCTTAGTAAAACGGAAGCACACAGCCTTTTAGAGCCTGGGTATTTCAGAATCCTTTTTCATGTGTATGCTGCAAATTCCTTTGAGACCCAAAGCCTTCCTACTGTCTTCCACTGTCTCACAGGAGGAGGCAAGAGCGTCCAGAGCAATACTCAAACAATATTCCAGAAAAATCCTTGCTCAATACTGGAAGACACTGGATGGTACTAACTCTTCACCAGTGTAGACCAGAACTGCATTGTCAGTACCTTAGACCTGGCCCACTCTCCTCACATCCTTCCTCTGGTGTCACAAGACACAGTGCAACTGTGAGGAGATAGTAGACCTTTCTGTGTGTTGTTGTCTTCTCCAGTGTTTGAACAGGGAGTGGACAAAACCAGCTGAAATGCCTCTTGACATCTTTTCCAACTGCACAGCACCGCAACCATGATGTCCCCCCGGCTCCTGGGAATGACTTGGGAAAGCACTCACCATGGCAAAGTAGCAGGCAGCTCGGTTGACATGTAGCTTGCAGAGGAGTTCCTTTGGGATGGTCACCTCATCAGAGGCCGCATAATCCGCCACATTCAGCCCTTCTACGTACTGTACCAGGGAAAGCTTGAAATCCTTCTCTCGGAACAAATCATTGCCCTCTGCAAACAAGTTTCTCACCAGCTTCTGCAAAAAGGCCTGGCCAGCAGGGAGAGAACAAATAGACTCAAGTGGGTATTCAGAGACAGGAGAGACTTCCCAATTTCCCCTTCCTTTCCATTTCTTTTAGCAAACTTCTTGCCCACTAAGATACTCCTGCATCCCTACCCTCCTGTAAAATATCAGGTTTTTTGGTAGAAGAGAATAATCCAGTCAAATCCCCATTCTTCTTGAACACTCAAGCATCTTCTCCTTTCCCTGAAAGTTGTCATTGTCAGAACCTTAAAACTTCAAGTCACAGGCAAATTGTGACAGACCATCTCACATTCTTCACTTCTGGCATGTTAACTAATGGCTGTACAACAGAACAAATCTTGCTAACCAGAGGGCTCCTGGCTTCAACAAACAAAATCTCCATTACCTCATAATCTTCTTGGCTTAGGGGTAATGTGGACCTGAAAAAAAAAGAAGAGAAAATACTCATGAAACAGGCATCCACGCAAACAAGGGCTTTTGTCTGATGAAGAGATCATTTTTCTGGCCCTTTGTTGGTGATCTCAGTAAGATACTGATCATTTTATCACTGCAAAGGTAGCTGAGGCAAAGAGAACACAGTTAGGAAGCATTATGCTCAGTGACAGTCACAGTGGTGTCAAGTGTCGTGGTTTTGATCCTGGCTAAGTGCCAGGCACCCACGGCAGCCACTCACTCGTTCCCTCCCCTGCCACAGCTGGGCAGATGAGGGAAGGAGAGGGGGAAAAAACCGAGGGAATTAACTCAGAGGTCTATGAGTTGAGATAAGGAACTGGGAGAAAACACTCCAAGGACAAACCAGGCTCAGCTTAAAAGTTGCAAAAGTGAAAATTTATTACTACCTGAGTTAGAAGGAGGTTATGAGAAATAAACTAAACCTTTAAAAGAAACCCTTCTTTTCACTTCCCACCCTTCCCTCCCTCCCACCAACAGTGCAAGGGGGGCAGGGTGTAGGGGTTCAGGTCAGTCTGTTTCCAAGATCTTCTTCCCCTGCTTAGGGAGAGGAGTTTTTTCCTCTGCTTTTGCCGTGGGGTCCCTCCCACGAAAGACAGTTCTCTGTGAACCTCTGTGGCGTGGTTTTTCTTGTCCATGGAATGCAGTCCTCCAAGGACAAACTGCTCCAGCATGGAAGCAGGGGGCCCCTCTCTCTCCAACCGGGTCTCCCACCTGGACTGCAGTTTCCTCCGACATCCACCCGCTTCAGCGTGGTCACCTCCTTCACAAACTGCGGGACTTTTATCTCAGTCTCTGTCTCTCACTGGGCTGCACCTGCTACGGCTTCTCTGGCATCTGTGGCTCCTGTGGCTTCTTCCATGGCTGCTGCGGCTGCTGTGGCTTCCGACACCTCCCGCTCCAATGTTGGCACCTCACCCACGGACTGCAGGTGGCTCTGCATCCCTCATGGACCCCATGGATTGCAGGGGGGACACCCCGCCTCACCATGGGCTCACCACGGCCTGCAGGGGAATCTCAGCTCCAGAGCCTGGGGCACCTCCTCTCCCTCCTTCTCCACTGACCTTGGTGTCGCCATGTTGTTTTCCCTCACATGTTCTCACATCCTCCTCCTCTAACTAAAGACAGCTGCGTGTACCTTTTGTATGGATTTTTCCTTAAATATGTCATCACAGAGGCGTAACCAACCTTTCCAATTGGCCCAAACATGGCCAGTAACATGTCCATCATCTTCAGAGCCATCCGAGATTGGCTCTGCTGGAAATGGTGAAGAACTCCAGAAACTTCTCACAGGAGCCATCTTTATGGCCCCCTCCCCTCTACTAAAACCACAACACAAGTGATGGTCAAGAAGGACTTGAGACTAGAGCAGTCTTATTCTCATTTATTTTCTGTGCATACACGATCCTCTGTAATGTGCATTCTGACAGTCACCTAAAAAACCCATCTTTAATAAAGTCTCATGAGAGACTGCCATCAAGAAAACAAGTGTGTTTTATGTGCATCTGGGTCTAATGAGAGGCACCAGAGTGGCACTCCAAGACCTCCTCGAATTCTTTGTGAGACTAGAGACATACAGAGATAAATGCAATCACTTTTCTCTGCCTTAACGTAGCCACATGCCTTTAGGCCTACCCCACAAAAGGAAGGGAGAAAACAATGCAGGTTCAGGAGACCATTAAACTCCAACTCTCTCGGTCAAGGCTGCTCCACAAACACTGACAGTGCTTGTGTGGGTAACACCTACCCAACAACAGCACTGAGACTTAAGAGAAAGGTTCTGTTCTGTTCTTCAAACTGGACCAATCAGTTCACCCAGGCTTGGTCCACAAATATTTATTTTTTCTCTTCAAAGACAAATCAATAGGCTCTAGAGGAATCCATAGCACCTTTCATAGCTTTTCTCATCTACAGTGCATACATGATCTTAAAGGTTACAGAATAAACATTTTTTAGATTTCATCTGATCACTCCTTAAAATTAAGTACAAGAAATGTCACGGCTTTGTAAGAAACATTCATGCTGCTTCATAAACTAGGACTCCCTCTTTTGCATCAAAACAAACCAACATATGGCACTGCTCCTGGTTCAGAGAGCAAGATACACCCCAGATACACAAACTACACCTCATATTTCTAAATTATTTTCTTCCCCAGAATCTGTGCATTTTTATAAGTGCTACCAAAATAAACCTCACGATTACCTCTCCAAAACTGGGTTATCAGCGCCATTTAGTCTCAGACTGGGATGAAAATATCATGGCCATGTTACAGGATACAAATAAGTAACAGGGAACATTTGGGGGGGGGTTCCTACTGTAGAGGCACAGTTTTCAGGCATAATAATTGCAGGACTCAAAGCAGACCTTAAAAAACCCCAAACCAATCTGATTACAATCTTACTACTTCCTTACTCACCATGGAACCTGGACCTGAGTTTGAGGCCTCTGCTAACTCAAACATTGGAGGGAAAAATACTACTGTATTTTATAAGGAAGTATTTGGATTTGTAACTACTACATAAGCAATCACTTCAAGCTCTACGAGGCCACATGATATTCACAGAAGAGTGACCTGAGACATCTACCGGGTTGGCAACTGTAAAAGAGCCCAGGTCATCTATTTTTCCTACAGGCACCATATGGGGTACCTAACAAGTTATGTACCTAGTTTCCCCACCTACAGAATTGAGATACTATCTCCCTTCCTAACAAAGGGATAACCTTGTTGAGAGAGCACTTTGAGATCTTCATGCTGAAGATGATGTAGAAGGTCCAAGTACTATTACCATTATGCTGACTATATAGATCATTCTGGAAATGCAGTGGAGGGCAAAACCCAAGGATATTAAAATAACAGAATTTCAAGTTTAGGGAGCTAGTAGGACAAGAAACACCCTGAAAAATTATAGTGAAAATCCTCAGGACAGTATTTCTTTCTATGGTTTCTATGCAGCAAGCACAAAGCAGTGAATAGGAAAAACTCAGTTCCTGCAACCTTCAACAGAAAGACAACCACCTCCAAATCCACAGGGAACACTGGAGTTGTCCACTTACTGAATGAACTGAAGTCCTTTCTCTATTTCTTGTTTCCTCTTCTGTCTCTCCATTATAGTTGCTGCGGAGGAGTAAGAAAAAGAAACAACACAAAGTGAGTCATTTTAGGTCTTGTTGGCAATTAACAGCACAGTATTTTGTTTGTGCCCGAATTTACTACTAACAAAATGTTCCAGACCAGATGCCCTGAACAGTGAAGACCATGATTTATCCACACTGCAGATACAGCACGGCAGGCAGCTCACTAACACGTATCTGCTTTTCCTCACATGCCACTGACAGGATACACGGGCAAAAAGGAATTACTTCAATTTGAGCTCTCCACTTCGGCTGTCAGTAAATAAAGCAATGGGAACCAACTGTTATCATGACTGCCTTCTAGGAAAGGGAAAAAACCCAACACCATGTTTGCCTGCACTGGCAGTCATTTCAGGAATTTGTGCTGAGACCCTCCCATGATAAGCAACTCTGATTACTGTTTATCTGGGACATACTTAAACTGGCTTACTGCACAGCATACAAAACAAGTTAGCTACATAAGGTATATGGAGGTACAGCACAAAAGGAGATGCAAAGGAAGGAGATGGAATTGCTTGCCGTGGTCTACGTAAAACGACAGCACTGAATCCATGCAATGGGGATTTCATGCTGAAAATCAGCAGGCAAGAGCAGCACAGACTGGGGAACACTTCTTTGGAGAGGGAACAGAGCTCTATCCTGCAGTGTTTTAAATCGGGATGGGCAGCACTTTAGGAAGGCTCAAGAATTATCCACACTTTATCCTCTGCAGTTTGGAAGCAAATTTGGGAATGTCTCCTCAGTGAGCTTTTTCCAAGGTACACAGGTCTGTCAGACAAGAAAAGAAAAATGAAGGGGAGAAAGGATGGCACTTTGTGGCAAAACTGAGTTGCTGGTGACAGCAAATTTCACACCAACCAGCTGTGACCACAAATGCTCAGCATTTGAGGAACAGGAACTTGAGGACAAAGGCAGGAAATACAGAAACACTGAGATGAGGTGGAGATGAAGACATTGTACCTTCCCAGCCCAGGACTGCCCCTGAAAAGATAGGAGAAAAAACTTCTCCACCTCTACACTACAACAACTTGGAGAGCATTATCATCCAGCTCCCTTTTACATTAAGACCATCCCCATAATTCTAAGATACCTTGCAGTATCAATGACACAGTCAGTCTGAACAGGGTGAAGGAGCCTTTAAGGTACATAAAAATCAATCCTGACAACGTAGCAAGCCCTTATTGATTGTGCTCTGTGCCATGCAAAATGTAGAACTGGTACCTGCCCTTCACCAAGAAGAAGAGTTGGGGTAAGGGGGAAAGACTGGAGTGAGAGAAAGACCAGAAAAAAGTGGCAGCAGAAGAAAGCAAGAGCTTGAAAGTGACACTGTGCAGTTTGTAAGTCATCAGACATTAAATTTGGGAGCAATCTGGTTCAAGCAGTAGGTAGGAGATTTTAGGCAGCTGCACTTGGAACAGAATGGGCAGTGCAGCAAGAAAGGGAAAGCCGCCAGACAAGGTGAGGGATGATCAGCACCTCTACAAAGGCTTTCAACAAAAGTGATGGAGAAGAGCTCATATACTTCAGTACAACATCAACAGAAGGCCTGCATTGATTCATAAATAGCCTGGATAATAAGCAATCAGGAAGAAATAAGGAAATTTAACAAGGAGATTATGAGGTTAATATGATCACTAATGATACAGGCAGACAGGCTTGAGAGGTAGACAAGGAGAGAGTGGCAATTCATTCAATTTTTCTCCTTGTATGAAATTCTGCAAAGACAGAGGAAGTAAAAGAGAACAGAGAAGGGGGAGAGGAGCAGTAAGAACCATTTCCACAAAGACAGCACTGAAAGACATGAAAGAGGACACAGCCACCCCAGAGCACTGTAGGAGGACTGTGAGGGCCGTCAGAGACAAGAGTGAGGAAAGAGTCTCCACAGAAAATGACAAGAGAGAAACTGTGGGGGAGAAGAGGCAAAAGAGTCAAGTGGACCCTCTCAAAGGCTGTAGGGGAGAACACAGGGAAGAAGGAAGAACTTCGAGCTGTTTGGTCCCTGAATACACAAAAAAACCTGAAGAACTCCAAACAGCCTCACTTTGGACCCCCACCTATGCCGCTCTGTCCATGGTCTAAGAGCTCCATTTCAGCTGAGGTCCCGGTCCTGCCTTGTCTGAGCTATGCTGTAGGGTGAACTTGTCCTCAGTTCTATCTTTGAGACAAACTTTAGACCTCCACTGTAGGCAGCTTGTCTCCAGTCCTGTCTCTGGCACCACCTCCTACTGCTGGACTCACTGGGTGGACCTGGACCAGATTCACTGCCTCATCTTTTTTGGGACTGTTGACGGACCACTGCTACTGACATCTAGTTCTGCCTACACTGTGCAGTTTGGTGGGACTGTACCCTATGAGTGAGGGCATTGCTGGTGACTGCCATCACCTTCAGCTACTTGCTTGTCCTCTCTGGAGGTGCAGCCCTGCTCTTGCTGCTCCCTGACATGATTCATGCTGGAGGGAACAAAAGTCAGGGAAGTGAAGCAGCAGCCCACAGATCTGATGGAAAGGGAGATTATTTCCAGCTGTGGGGAGAGCAGTTGAACACTAGCTGGTCATCACAAAGTCAATGGCTGCATTCCAAAAATGCCGTGGCACACCTTAACAACTGTGTATATCTGCAAAACAGATCACCACCTTGAAAAACTCCTGATACACACGGTCTATTTCTATTTCTGAGCTCAGCCTTTAAAACACTCCGCAAGGAGTGAAGAAGAGATCATACCTGTTCTCACAGCTACCCTGATCCCACTGCTGAAACATCTTACACAGCAGGATGTGGGTCGGTGTTACAGCAAGAACTGATCACTGTTGCTTGCCCAGAGAGAAGGGTATTCAAACATTACTGACCCAAACCTGGAGTGCAGCCAAAGGACTACTGGGAATGGCTACAGAACATCTCCTTTCTAGAGTTACCCAATTGTTCTTGCATCCTGAAGCTCCCCTTTTGTTTTTTCTCTCCTCACCACTATTGCCACTGCATCCAACATGAATATCTCTTTATGCCTATCTATAAACCATAGGCTTGATATCCCCTCTAGACTGTTGCTCCCTGATAGTGCCCCACATTCCTTCCTCCTTGTAAGTGGGTGACCAGCTTCCTCTGCTAAAGTTCTGCCACACCTTCAGGCTTATGTCATGACTTTGCACATAAGACTCATCTCCTCACGCCAACACCTTCAAAGTGTACACCATGTGCTGCTGCCCCAACAACTCCTTGCACACCTCTTAGGAACAACTACCTTTCTTTCCCCTTCGATGTGACTCCACACCAGCAATCTCCTTCATGCATGGCAGACCCCTCACCTGTCCTGCCTGCCCCAAACACTGCCAGAGGCTGCCATTCAGACTCCTCTTTTTGCTCCTCACACCTCCTCCCCCACCACCTCACCCGCAAACGCAGTCACTTCCATCTTTCCTCATCGTTCCAGCCTCTTCACTATATTTCATTTAACACTCAGACCAAGCCATGCACTTGTTACACCAGCAAACCCAACACACAGTGAGCTACCCACATGAGCAACACTTCAGTTTTGCTGCACACTATACCGCAGCTATTGTATCATTAATTTTAAGTGCAAAGCTTGTTTAGCTTTTGTTTTCTTGGTCTTTCAAATATGTATAGAAACACAGTAGAAAACATTTTACGAAGCACTGTGTCTAAGTGCCCCTTTTCTCCCTCCCCCCAAATCTGTCTGTTCAGACTTGTCCACTCAAATCACCAACAAAATTCAAACCCTGAGTATTTATATCTCCACTACAAAGCTCGTATCCTTTCAGTCCAGAGACATTTATCCCCTCTGGTCCAGCATCTAGAGAGAACGTTAATCACAGTTCGTCAATAAATTACAAACCATTTCCCAGACAGGAATAAAATGCTACAGACAGGCAAAATGGTTTTCTTGCCTTCAGAAGGAAGCATGAGCCAGTGAACTGGGTGACTGAATCACAAACTGGGTGGTTACCCTCTAGATGGGTAGGTGATAGAAACACAAGAAATGTATGTTATCAAGGATACAGGTGTTATTTACAACCCTGTCAGAGCTGAATTTGGGCAAAGTTTTCCATACTGTATGTCTGAGATGGCAATGAGTTGACACTTCACCAACTTCCAGGCGTTGACTGTAACATTTCAGCCAGAAATAAGTACACTGAGATGCAAGTGGAGAGGAGACTGGAGCTCCCCAGGAAAAAGGATACACTGGTCTGAAACACGGGAGTCTTTCATTGGCTGCAGTTTGGCCACCTCAGTGGTGCAGCAGAATAGGTAACTGGGCACACATCAAGCAAAGGACAAGCTGCAGAGCCCACTACAAACTTGGGCTCTTGCTCACTCCTGCAGCTACCTTCTGCCATGCCCCACTCCCTGGGTTTAACTGCTTCTCACAGCCAACAGCTCTTGGATTCCCCACCACTATGTTGTGCCCACCAGGCCTGACTCCTCTGTCCCTCCCTGCACTGGCCACCCCAAGGTACTTTCACAGCCACCATCTCACATCCCAGCATCCTGCCAGTGCCACTCCTGCTCCACAGCACCACTGGGGTCACTGGGGTGCCACCAGTTGCACTCAGCAATATTCACTGCACCCAGTGAATGCAGAGCAAGGTAGCAACAAGCAGCTCACCCTTCTGTAAAAATAAAAGCAGTGACTCTAAGTTTCCCTGAGAGGGGGATGGCAGTGGAGGCTAAAAGCCTCAATAGACCACCTCAGCCCCCGTGACCCCATTTTCCACTCCCTTCAGCTTTGTGTTCCACACGTAACACCCTCATGTACCACAGGCCACATTTCCTCCTACCCCCATTGCAGCGCAGCAAAGGAGCAAGGGGAGGGCGGTGGGGTGACGCTGCCTATCCTTAAGCCACTTGCTCTTGGTTTTTTGCCCACTCAGCTCGCATTCCCCTGCCTCATTCGAAAAACTAAATCCCGGGGCTGGTTCCCACATGGATGGCGCGGGAGCCCGCGCTCGCCTCCTCCCCCGACTGCCAGCACTAGGCCGCCGATCCCCGGCCTCGCGTAGAGGCCACCGCTGAGAGAGGCGCCACCTCGGCCGCTGGAGCGGAGAGGGGCCGGCAGCGCCTCCCGCACCCCCGCGGCTCTGCCGGACGCCGGGACCCCGGCATTCCCACCACCGCGGCCCTGCTGGGAGGGGTCTCCCGCGGCAGGAGACATCCAGGCTTCCCCAGGAAAGGAAAATAAACCAAAACATACTCTTCCTCCTTCCCCACCCCCCATCCGCTTAAATAAAAATCGCGCATCTCCAAGAGTCTGGGAGGCGGCTTTAAGAAGAGAAAAAGAAAAAAAACGCAACACATAACGTCCCCTGCCACCCGGAAACTGTCTAAAACATTAAAGAATTAAAACCAAAACAAACAAACAAAACCCAAACAAAACCAAAACACAGTCTTCTTATTTGATAAACTTTAGAAGACGCTACGGAAGATGCATGTAAAAAGCAATTTCAAAGAGCTTCTCTGCCGTTTCATAGGGTTTGTACCAAACAAGAGGGGGAAACTGCAGCCTAAATACAGACCAGAACACATATCTTGAGCCTACAAAACAAGAACAGGCACAAACGCGATTAATACCAAGTTTCCCGTATAAACCCAGGGGTTTTTCCCCTGGCTATCCAATTTTAGACTACTACCACATTTTTTCCCAGGGGGTGGGATTAGGATCTTTGACAATAATTTTTTTTTCCAAACCCCACATTTTTGGCGGAAGAGGGTTTAGCTTCAAAATCTCACCCGCATTATTTTCCTCCACTTTTTTTTTTAATTTCCAATTACACAACCTTTCATCTATCCAGTTATTACCTGAAACCTTTACTTTCTAATGAAGCAACATCCAGAATTTCTTGTTTCTCAAGTCCACCCCTTTCTACATACACAAACACACACACATACAGAACTGATTTAAGACAAAAATAATCCCCCCAAAATAATAATAAAGAACTCACCTCTCCTGGGGTTTTCCCCCCCACACTATGTATAAACTTTCCTTGATAAATGATATTGTATTACTAGAGATATTATTAATGTATTATTACTAGAAGTAATAATGATAGTAAGTGCTATTTAATTATAGAAGGCAGCATTCTGCTTCTGGATCGGCTGCCCCTGCAGCTCCCTCCATGTGCCTCCTGATCTCTTTACTTTCATTTCCAGGTCTCGCGCTCTCTCGCTCGCTCTCAGCTGCACCAGCAAGAGAAAATGCCTCCCTGCATATCCTCTGGGCCCTAGAGGCTACCGCTTTCCATTACAAAAACTCACAGATCTTTCCCTTGTGGCTGGTTTTGAGAGTCTTTAAGGTGAATTAGGCTTTAAAAAAATCTAAAAAATAAAGCACTTCAGCAGTCGACCCTCCGTTCTAATTTTAATGCAACATTTTTTTTCTTCCTGGTTGTCTTTGCTGATATAAAAAAAATATACCCCAAGAGAAAGCAAAGCTGCCTCTGCAGAGGGATTGCACGCATACAAATGCAGCAAGGACCTGAATTATGAGACCCTCCCCCGGGATTATCACATACGTGAAGCAGTGACCCTTTTGCACACCCATTTATGTTCACTGGACAGGGGCCAGAGCTATCGCTGATGGCAGAGCAATTATCTGCTCCAGCCAGACCTTACTCCAACCTGCACTGCTAAGGGGGTTCCCTGTAAATAAGACCATCTGAAAACATACATCTTTGGGGGGGGAAAGGAATATGTGATGCAAAAAACAAACAAACAAACAAACAAAAACACACAAAAACCAACCAACCAAACCCCCCCCCACAATTAACCCCCACA
>VYZT01060983.1:241967-256617 GCA_013400735.1 Pomatostomus ruficeps
AGCCACCGGCGGCGGAGTCTCGACGAGGTGAGGGCGGAGGCGGCAGCCGCCGGTAGCGCCCGGCGGAGGGGGCCGTGCGTGAGAGGAGGCGGTCCCGCGGGCTGACGGGCTCGGCCCCGCCTGCGGGGGGCGCTCCCACGCGCGCCCTCCCGCGCACAGGCGGGGGTTCCCCCTCGTGGGCGCGGGTCACGCGTGTCCGTGCGCGGCTCCCTCTCCGCGCTCCCGCTCCTCGCGTGGAGCGGGCGGGGCGTTCCGGCCGTGCTTTGGGCCCCGTTACGTGGGGCGTGGGGGAGCGTGTGGCCGGCGCTCGGCAGCTCCCGCGGGGGAAGAGAGGCGCTTTCGGCCGCCCCCGGAGCGAGCGACGTGGGGAGGCTGGCGGGGGAAAACCTGGGGCTGTCGCCCCGCGCTACCAGGCCCCCCGTTGCTGGGCGAGCAGCAGGTAGCCGGTGTGTTGTCTATTGGGGTTGACAGAGTGTTGTAATTACAGCATTCATCCGAACTTTTTTGATCATCAGGAGGTATAAAGTTTCATACAGCCTTTAAATGAAAAGGAAACCTGTCTTCAGGCATTTCTAGATGTTGGTTGTATTTGCCAAATAGCCTAACTCTTCTTTTTTTTTTTTTTTTTTCCCCCCACCAAAGCTTTCTCTGCAGAAGAATTGGTAGTGAAAAGGCCTCTGGTAGGTTCACAGTTGGGTGTGGCTGACATATGCGATGAAACGTGCTTCAGGATGTGATGCTGGATTTGTATGTTGAGGTTAGAAGGTAGTCTGTGTCTAACGTGAAAAATGTAAAAGAAGATTCAAGAGAAAGAGAAGCCAAGAGGATGAGTACATCTGTAAAGAAGATGATCATAGTAGAATGGGACTGGTTTTTAAAAGTAAAGTTTTAAATTGTACTAGGCGAACAGACTGACTTCTTCCGATATTAACTTCTCTTCCTATCTGGTAAAGCCTTCATGGTTTGGAGGATGTCCTCTTTCTTCCTTCTCTGTGTTGGGTTGGGAGTGTCCCCAAGTTTGGTGTCTGTGTGGTGTGGTAGAAGTGGAGTAAGTTACGTAGGTTTCTTTCTACTGGCAGCACCTACTTGAGAGGATAGTCATCTTAGAAAAATTATGTTCTTCAGCCTTGGAGATTTTCCCCCCTTGTTTCCAAAAGCAATATTAAGATTAAAGACTCCTGGAGAGAAGCCGTACTCTGGGGAAGCTGGAGGCTTCACAGATGGGACTCAGGAGGAGAATATGTATATACAGCTTTTGTATAGGGGATCTTTTGAAACCAGCACTGTTGAGCTCAGAGAGCTACAAGAGTGTGGTGTGACTTCTAAATCAGACAAGAATAGAAGGGAACCAGTCTCCTGTTGTAGGAATGAAACTCCATCCCTTCTGACGTCTGAAGTCTGTTTAAGTGTGTGGTTTCTAAGCATTAGTTTGTGTGTAGTCTTTTATCCTGCTGGAGGTAGTGGCATAAGAAAGGTACTCCGTTTAGCCTGCTGAATAGATGGAGGCCAGTTCCTTCACATAGTGATTAATTTTCGTTACATAATGCTATGCAGATGCTACCAGGCATGGCTAGCTTCAAACTTCTGCCTCAAAGCTAAATGCTCACTAATTTATTGTGAGTGTAAGATCATCCTGTTTAATGTGTGATGAATTTGTGTGGAACATCTGAAAGGAAAAGGCACCTAGAAAGCTTGAGGGAGTTCTGTATGCAGCACACGCAATGTTTTCAGCAAGCCGGTGGTTCTGGAACTGTGCTGACAAGGGCACTACTTGGGATCACTGAAAAGGGAAAGCAACTGTGTTCATTCTGGCTTGCTTTGGAGAGTGGGGGAAGCATGCAGCACATATAATTAAAGGATGGGGTTTGACACTTGAGGAATATTACATTGTAATTTAGTCTTGACAAAGAGTAATGTCTTAATGCAGCCTTAATCCATAGTTTTACCTACTGTTTATGAAGTATAACTCCGTCAGAACCCATGTCCTGCCAGTGTTGGAAGAACTGGCACCATCTGACTGGTTGGCTTTGGGATATTAATCTAGCCTAGCTGTCTTAATTGAGCTCTGGGGAAAGTACTAATGACACTGAAAACTCAATTAGATAGCTGAATAACAAAAACCACATTTGTGTGTGGTTATTCTTACAGATTATATATTGTAGTTAGGGAGTTTTTATGCTAACAATTTCTTTTAATTGGCAGCTCTTAACTTTTGGAAAAAGTGGGAAAATGGCATCCGAAGACATCACTAAGCTTGCGGAGTCACTTGCCAAAACCAAAGTGGGTGGTGGACAGTTGAGCTTCAAAGGCCAGAGCCTTAAACTCAACACAGCTGAAGATGGTAAGAGAAAATACGCTTGTGCATGGGAAGTGTTTCCCTGAAACTGTAAAATCTTGTGGTCCTGCTAATCCTGCATGGACAAGTTATCAGTGTGTCTGTGGTGCCGGGGGTGGGCGGGGTATGTCAGCTACAGCTGCTTCTGATAGAGACATTTCCTTCCCTTCTGGTACCCTGTTTTGACCTGGTTCCCTGGCAGTGCTGCAGCTGCTGTAACTGGGGTTTGGGTGCTTCGTTTGTAGTTGTTGTGTTCTTGGTGTTCTCTCTAAGTGCTTTTAGAAGTCAGTGCTCCTTTTAAAAACAGTAAACAAGTGCATCACAGCCCTGGGAACAAGAGATGCACAGAGGAATGGGCTGATACGTTAGCCTGCTGCAATAGTTCATTTTCTTGGTGTCTTGTTGGTGTAGGTGTGTTTCACAATAAGTCTTACAGTGGCAGCTAATGTAAGTATCTGGAGAAAATCTATATATTCTTAGATGAACATTTCTGCCATGCCAAGAAAAACATGTTTTTCAGAGAGGTTATTTGCTATAGCGCTTGGTTTTTTTGCTAATGCTCAAGCTGAAGCTTTTTTATAGAGTGTTTTAGTAGTTCAAAGGTACTGAACTGTGGGGAAAGGCCTTGGAGCTTGGGAACAATAACAAGTGCCCATTGTCAGGAGAGACTGCAGCTTGCTTCTTTGCCTTCCATAGGATTACTGTAGAGTTAAATTGTTCCACACTGATGTGTTTGCTAAACAGACATTACTTGTGCTGGTCAGTGGAAATTTTTCCCTGTGGATGTGACACCAATTCCCATCAACTTTTAACTTAGTCCTTGCACCTCGGTAGGGACATGCACTCTAGCTTTTAAACCATGTGTTGAATGGCAGAGGAATTTTATTTGGGAAGTAAAGAAACTTATTTTTGCAAATAGGAAGATGGCTATCAGAATAGAATGGGAAAAAAATTGAGAAGGCAGGGTAGGGAATGGAGAATGTTCTCTCTGGTGACCTGACACTTTTAGCTCTGTTCCCATTGCTGTTTCAGGGTCTGTTCACATAATGTTGTTCAGCTGTTTTTGCTAGAGGTTGGACAACTATTACTGGATGGTTAAGAGGCCAACTAGATTATCTGCTTCTTGCAGCTGAAGAAGTGATCAAGCAAATTGAGGAATTTGATGGCCTGGAAGCCTTGCGCCTGGAAGGCAACACAGTGGGTGTGGAGGCAGCAAAGGTTATTGCCAAAGCCCTGGAGAAGAAAAGTGAGCTCAAGGTGAGATTCCCAAGTGGGGAGTAGTCAAGGGGAAGAAATAATGGTGAGAACCTGAAGGCCCATCTAGGCTCTTCCTGCAGAAGCCTGCCTTGAGTTACTCCTGAAGCTTGCTTGGTGGCTCTTCCAGTAGGAAGAGCAAACTTAAGAAAATATAGCATAACTTGGAGACTTTGGGATAATGACAACACCTTCTGCATTCCTAACTTCCTGTTTAGAAGGCTTCCAATCTTAAATCTGGGAAGCTGGGTGAGGAAGAGTCTCTATTGAAGCAGCATCTGTAAACTAAGAGCCATGGCAACAACACATTAAGTTCAAATGAACTTCTCTGGAAAGCTGAGTCGGATCCTCTGGAGAGTGAGTCTTTAGAGAATGTCTGAGTAGGGAGGAAATAATGGAGGAAATGCAACAGGAGGCTTATCTTTGCCCAAACTATATTTTCCTACTATTGCTCTAGCCTAATATTAAGGGGATGCTGTGCTGCTAGAGCCACTACACTGTCCCTTGAAGGAGAGTGATATGAAACATTGATACACATTCATTTCCCAAGTGTGGCTTTTCAAGTAAGTTCAGATTATTGAGCTTCATACCTTAGGAAAACCTGCATTCCTAATGTATTCTTCTGTTTCCTGTTGCTTTTTTCTGGGGTAATTTTCTCAGCAGAGAAGAATTCCAGCTTGAAGACAAGCAGGAATTGTTGTATAATGTTTATGGTGTGCATTTCAGTTACTTTGTCCTTGCAAGTGAAGTGATTGTGACACTGGTTCTTGCAGCTCTTCAGTACAATCAGATGATAACCCAAGGGAAGGGAGACAGCATTAAGCTGTCCCCAGTGATGTAATGCACCTTGTATGTGTAAATGTTTATTACAACTGTGTTGACCTAAGTATTTTAGTGGGTTTTATCTGTATGCTTCTTATTTTAGAGGTGTCATTGGAGTGACATGTTCACAGGGAGGCTAAGGTCTGAGATCCCTCCTGCTTTGGTAAGTAAAAACTAGATCTGAAACTTCTGACTAGCATAACCTCTTTTCTTACCTGTCGTGCTTTTTGTGGGAGTCTGTATTTTGGTACAGAGCTGATTCTCTTCTGTGCTGTTAACACTGAATGTCTCAGAATAGTTGAGTGGTTCTCTTTTGCTCTTCATATATGAGGTGGAGAGGAGTTAATTAAAGAATAAATGTGAGTCCATGCTAGTGAAGGAGCTTTTCACTGGGAAAAACATCTTCATGACCCAACAGATAGAATGAGAGCGAAGCTTTCTAAACCATATGGCTATGTCTTCTAAGACCATTACAGAGCTCCCTGTCTTCTTGAGTCCTGTGAAGCCAGAACATAAGCTCAGTGTGATGAAAACAGTATTTCTTTCAGCAGTGTACAGGGGGAAACTCACTTTGAGAAGTATTTGACCTAAAGGGATGGAATATTGTCTTGGTAACAGCTTTATGGTTATCTTTAGCTTAATTTGCACAACTTCCTGTCTGGATTTAGCCGTAAAGTTTTATTTTCCCCATGCAGCTTTGCAGAATGTCTTCAAAGTGGAAATTTTTTGCAGCATCACTGTCATACCTAGCCACTGCAGTGATGCTGTCACTAAAAGCTAATCTATTCCCTCCCACCCACTGCCATCTGTTTCCTTACAGATCTCTTTGGGGGATGCACTCATCACTGCTGGAGCCCAGCTGGTGGAGTTGGACCTGAGTGACAATGCCTTTGGGCCAGACGGTGTGCGTGGCTTTGAGGCTCTGCTGAAAAGCCCTGCATGCTACACTCTGCAGGAACTCAAGCTCAATAACTGTGGCATGGGCATTGGTGGTGGCAAGGTAAGGGTTGTGTCCTCTTTGGGAATGAGGCTGGAAGCGATCTTTGGTGATTGCCAACTCCCCTTCTCAAGGCAACTACATCAGGTTCTTCAAGCTTGTGTCTAGTCAGGTTTTGAATATGGAAACTTCACAAGCTCTATGAATAGTCTATCCCAGTGTTTAACAACCCTCACAGTAAAAAAGGGAGTTTGTGTTAAAACGGTGTTTTCTCTGCACTGGCTTGTGTGCATTTGTGTCTGACTCTGCCTTCTTTATACCACCTCCTCCCCTCATCTTATTGTTCAGGCTTTTTTTACACATGGATAATATCTCTCCAAGAGCCTTTTCTTCTCCAGCCTCAGTAATCTCAGGGGTCAGTATCATCCTAGTGAGTTCTTTAATCATCCTTGGCACCCTTTGCTGGACTCACCCCAGTATATCCATGTAGGAGCCTGGTACTGGACACTGTGCTTGGATGCATTTCACAGGGCTAAGTACAGAAGGTCTCACCTGCTATGAGTGCTTTTTCCCAAGGCAGCCCAGTAGACTTACTTTGCTTCAAGTGTGAATTGGCAGCTCATGGTCAACAATCCATATACATTTGGCTGATTAAGAGCAAAATATTCTTGATGGCTCAGTATGCTTTAGTCTTGTAAAGTTATCAATTCTTGCCTAAGACTGTAGTATGCAAGTGTTGCAGGTAGAGCCAGTTTTATTGTATACCCTATTATAGAAACAGGTACATTTCAGTGATGCCCGAACTATTTCTTGAGAGGTGGAACTACACAACACATCCTGTAGAGTGATATGCTGGGGGAGTATAAGCCACTTGTTTTCTCTTTAGATACTGGCAGCTGCTCTGAAAGAGTGTCACAGGAAATCAAGTGCCCAGGGCAAGCCTCTTGCTTTAAAAATATTTGTGGCTGGCAGAAATCGTCTGGAGAATGATGGTGCCACTGCCCTGGCTGAAGCCTTTGGGGTGAGTATCAAACCAGAGCTGCTTTGACAGCAAATTGGAGCAAGGTATCATTCAGTGTAAGTGTTAAAGATGATGCACACAGAGTTTGCCTCAGCTTGGAGGCAGGAGCTAGGGGTTCGTTTGCTGAAGTCATGATGTTTCTTGCTGCTGAAACTGGAGTTTTCAAGAAGTGGAATGAGAGTTGGTGTCTGAGTGTTTATGTGACCTAAATTTCCAAACACATAACTAGTGGCTGTGTAAAGTAGTTACCTGAGGGAGAAATAGTAATCTCCTGAGTAATTTAATAGTCCTGTTCCTTTTCCGCTCTCTATGTGAATGGTTGTTGACTGGCACTGGGCTAGGTATCTCAGCTTGTCCTCTTGAGTGCTGCCTTGCCTGGTTGTTCAGTCATCTGGCAAAAGCAGCCTGGTGTTTTTGCTAGGATCATCTGGTCAGGGCTTGAAGTGTTGCCTGGCTTTCTCTAGCTGTCACTGGCCCGCTTGCACTTCTGTTGGAGGAAGGGAATTCACTTTGGCTGGGGCCACCTAATTCCCTTTTCTTGCATCAATTGCCGCCCGAAGTGACTTCTGAATTATAATGCATGTTGTCAGGTGTATTAACAATCATATTGCAGGTTACAGGTTGACTTTTTTCATAAAGACCTGCCTAGATTTGATTTTGATTAATCAGCAGTCATGGCAAATATAAGATTTCTTAAATACTTGAGTTGTATAACAATGTGATTCACAGAGAATCAAGATTGAATGGCATTACCAAAATGGTATTGTGTTGTGATGTGCTGTTTAGTCTATAAACAATATTTCTACCAGCTTTCTTACGTGTTTGCTTCTGCTGTCAGGGCAAAATGTAGATTTTAATTAGAAAATTAAAGTGAAGTTGTGTGGTCTGTTTCAGTGTTGTTGAACCACAGGTGAGGAACTAGTGTTTTAAGTTATTTAGAGTAGGCATATAGGACAATGATACTTGGGTCTCTTTGAATCAGGGCGTTGTGTTAATCTGACACTTGCCATAAGTCTGCGATTTCACTTAGATTTGTGACGGAATTGCTGATAAATAATTCACTGTAGAAGAGCTGATAGAGTTTTGAAACTCAAACAATTTTAAGTAAATCCTAAGAGTGACACAGTATACTCTAGAGCTGAAGTATGTTTTCTAAAACCCTTTTTTATCTACACCCTTTCTCAGATCATTGGGACTCTAGAAGAGGTCCATATGCCACAGAATGGAATTAACCATCCTGGCATAACAGCACTGGCACAGGCCTTTGCTATCAACCCACTGCTTAAAGTTATAAACTTGAATGACAATACCTTCACTGAGAAAGGAGCTGTGGCCATGGCAGAGGTGAGTTGTTTTATGCAGTTGTTTTGGGTTTTGTCTCTAGTCTAGTTGGCATTAGCACGTTTGGGTTGGTGGAACCATATGTTGTGCTGCAGTGGGAAAGATGACATTCCAAAAGTAATAAGATGTTCACTTACTTGCATTTCTGCTTTGAAATCTGCGATGTCTTGCTCTGCAGACTCTGAAGGCGCTTCGGCAGATTGAAGTGATCAACTTTGGGGACTGCCTGGTGCGTTCGAAGGGTGCTGTTGCTATTGCTGATGCTGTTAAAGAAGGGCTTCATAAATTAAAGGTATTGTCTGCTTGCTGTCCAGCTCTTTTGAAAAACGACAAGTTTTTAATTTCATGTTTTTCTGTTTGTTCTCCTACCAGTACTGATTACTTTAAAATACGGTTCAGTTCCATGCAGGCTCTGTGCTCACAGCTGAAAAGCAACAAGCTGTGCTGTAGATCCATGGCATCCCACCATCCAGCTAGGGCTGTGCTATGTGGAGGGGTACCAGTGATCTGTTTAGTCTTTGCTTGATGTTTCTGCAACTCTTGGCTCAACTCAGCAGGTGCTCCTCAAGAAATCGGATAATGGAAGTATCTGCTATTAGAATTTCCCAGAGCTTCATGAGTGGGAACTGATGTGAAAGGGACTTCATGAACAGCTTGTAGTCTCTTCAACTCTTCATAGCTCATACAATTAATGCTTTTTTTTTTTTTTTGTTACAGCATCAGTCAAGGGTCCAAGAATTTTTAGTTTCTTGGTGATAGCACAGCCTCCTACATCAATATTTGCACAGGACTTCAGTCTGACAACATTCTGGTTAGGCTGAAGTCAAATTAATAAAGTAAGCAAACGAGGATCTCTAGAAACACCTGCCATGAGTCATAACTGCCCTGAGACAGATGCTGAGCATGTGATTCCTAATCTTGCAGTCAAAGATAAAAATTAATCTAATATCTATTTGTGTGTATGAACCTGGTACAGAAAGAAGTAGGTTCTTTGTGGTGTGTGATCCCTTGCTTGGGGCTTCTGCTGGTTCTACTGGAACTTGTCTGAATCTCCCAAGAACACTTAAGTAATGGGTTATTGAGATGAACAACCAGAAGTTAAATCATTTTTTTCAGAGCAGAAAGGGTTAAGGGAGGGCAGCATGAGGCAATTGCAGCTGATTCATTCTGTTCAAGGGCTGCTTCCCTTCTGCTGTTAATATTAAATCTCTTCTCAGGAAGGGATTGATTGAACACAATGTGGAATGGTGGGGGATGGTGTCTGGCTGTTGAATAACTTTACTCTTACTAGTCCCCATGGTTTCTCTGTTGGCTGCGTCTGGCAGAAGTAGTACCATTCACGACTTGTTTTTTGAAGGCCTTAACTTGCAACTGAAGTGTCAAAGGAAACGTGCAATCTGTTTAGTACAGTAGCTGCCCTTCTGTTAGACTTACTGGAGTCTGAGTTTTGAAGTGCTGTTGTGACCCTTGATAAGTGAAGATCTCCAGTCAGCTGACTGCTAAGGACTGAAATGTCTGCTGCCTTTTAGGTGAGCAGTGATCTGTAGGTATTTTTAAATTACCACCTTTAATACTGCTGTTCTTAACACCAGTATGTTTTGAAATTCCCCTTTTATGTATATGAGGTAGGAGTCAGGCTTTATTTTCAATTAATAACACATTTTTTTGCTGGAAGCCTCTTCAAATGAGAGTTTTTCCAGGACACTTGCAAGGACATGAGATTTATGGATATAATAGATGTTATTAGGAATTCTGCAGCAAAAATGTTCTTCTGCTCCTTAGGAACTGAATTTGTCTTTCTGTGAGATCAAACGAGATGCTGCTCTGACTGTTGCTGAAGCTATTGAAGATAAGACAGAGCTGGAGAAGTTGGATCTCAATGGTATGTAAGTTTGCTAGATCAAAGTATGTCTAGTATGATTCCAGTGAGAAACCACTAGGAAGAATGCTGACAGAACCACATATGCTATTCTTACAATTGTCAGCATATAAAAAACAGTACTCAGTAGCTGAACTTGCATGACCTGGGGACAGTAAACGGTTGTCTGAAAGCTTTCTTAAGCCATGAACTCCTTTAATTGTTAAGCATTTTTGGTACACCTCATAAGGTGGAAAGATTAAGCTGATATCTATACCTGTTTTCAGTAAGACTCTAATTATTCAGTGCTATCTCAGATACTTCATACTTGGAAGCAAAAACCTTTGTGTGCAACTCTGCAGAAGAGAGTGAGAACTTTGACTTTTGTCGGGTTTTGGTGTTCATACCTGGGGTCACTGCATTTCAGTGGTGCTGTGTGCTTGTTTTAGAATCACTAAGAATAAGATCAATGTAGAGAATTGAAAGGAAGTCTCTCAAACATATTCTGAAACATCAGGGGGTTTTCATCTCCAGCCATTGTGTAATGCTGCTGAAATTTGTATAACAACTGTTTGATTCTGTCTGATAAGTGCAGTTTGTGTTGCTGCCTCTAAGGTGTTGTGCAGAAATGGAATATAACTGATTTCAGAAACAAAAGGTAGACAAGAATATACAGCGAAATCTTCAAGAACAAACTTGTGTGCATCTGTCAAGTCTACTCCCTTTCCTCTATCAACCTAGGTAACTGTCTGGGAGAAGAGGTATGTGAGCAACTCCACGAGATCCTTGAAGGTTTCAATATGGCATCAGTGCTGGGATCTTTGAGGTAGGCATGATACCAGAGTTTAAATCAGAAGTTTTCCGACAATTTTCATCAACACTTCCATTCACCTCTCTCATTTTAAAATAAGAGCTCTCTCATTGCTGATAGATGTTGATCTGAGTGTGGAGCACATCCAGGGATGTGTCTTGAAAGACTTGTGTCTTGTTTTCATTGATGGACTTACCTTAGCATTAGTTACTAATTGTGTTTGTTGATCTTTTCATGCTATTCTCAGCTGGGTGACTGATGCCTGAGTGTCCTCTTGGTGTGTTGTAGGTGAGATGAGCTTCTTGTAGTAGGACTTTGAGGAGAGGCTGCTCTTTTGTTCCTGAAAAGTTTTGAGTGCCAGTGTACAGGAATTCCAGATGTGTGACTAATGGAATGTGTAACATTCAAACCTTAGTGATGATGAAGGTGAGGAGGATGATGATGAAGAAGAAGAGGAGGAGGATGAAGATGAGGAGGAAGAGGAGGAGGAACAGCAACAGCTGAAGGAGAGAGGAGCGGAAGAACAGGAGTCACTGACTCCTAAGAAGATAGTTGATTCACAGGTAAGCTTACTTCCAGATGGATTCCTGTTTCATCAGCTGGAGGAGAGTAAAGGAGGAAACGAGATTCTGGAGTCTGAACTTGAAATGCTGACAGGCAGTCACATTCCTGCATGGGCTGACACTATTGTAGCAGGGAGACAACATTAAGGAAATAAAGAAAACGGATTAGTTGAAAAATGTGTTTTGTTAAAGTGGGCATGTTGTATGCATGCATGGAGGGAAAAACGGAATAATGGCTGTAGCAACACATGGGTAGAAAATGTGTTCCATGTTCAGGAAGTGATGGGGTCCTTGTACATGCAGTGCCATGCTGTTGTGCTAGCGTATCCTGGCCACTCTAGCTCTGGGCTTAGGTCACTCTCAGGCTGTTTTCAAACAGTACAAATTCTGACCTTGTATAGCTGTGCTCTGACCTGTCCCATCTGCCTTTGCTGAACCAATTTATTTACTTCCAAAAATAAGCTTGAGATGGATTCTGCCTGTTCCAGGCTTCAACTCCAGTGCCATCTCCTCCTGTGGATGTTGCCACATTCCTTGCTTTCCCATCACCAGAGAAGCTGCTGCGACTAGGACCAAAGTGCTCTGTACTGATAGCTCAGCAGGTAGGTGAGCTGGTGCTTGTCGAGGCTTGATTTTTCTCTCAAAATTGTTTAATTGCCAGAGGTGATAACTTGACCTAGATTTGCATCTTTTCTCCAGTGATCCCAAAGAACCTTATGGAAGCAGATGATGCAGTTAATGCTTCAGCTGGCATCAGAGCTTCTACATAGAGTAATTTTGTTTGTGTTGCTTGTGCCTTGTGATATGGCCAAGGCAAAGCTGATGTCAGTCAGCTGAAGGCTGTAATTCTTGCCACAGCCCTAGCAGAGACCCGTGTTGTGTAGCTGTCTAGCAGTGAACTGATCTCTTTATATTTTCCTCTTTCAGACAGATACATCTGATGTAGAGAAAGTAGTTGCAACTCTCCTAAGGATATCCTCAGTCTTCAAAGATGAAGCCCCAGTGAAAACAGCAGTGCATGAAACAACAGGTGACTGGGCCTTTCTTCACTTTGTGGTGTGACCTGGTTCAGTGCCATGGACACCACTGCAAGGCAGGACAAGGCCCCTGTGGGCCAGGTCATTAGGCCTTTTTGTCCCTGGCAGGTAACAAAGTGCCAAGCTGTGCCCTGCTGTTGTGTGGAGTGGAAGATTCATTCTGACCCTGGCATATTTTGTGCTGCCAAAGCCTGGCTCTGTTGTAGCTGCTGTTGTAGTGGGCCAGTGCTGCCCTTCCTGCATCTCCTTGATGCTGGGCTGTCAATAGCCAGTAGTTCTGTGTTTCAAGGTCAGTTACCTTTCCAAGGCTGTTTATTTAAAAAGTGTTTTGCAGGAAGTAGCCTCCCTACTGTAGTGTTCTGAGATTCTAAAGAGAGACCTCCTAGTTAATGTCTCTTTCTTGGTCTGAAATATCTTTAATTTCTTCAGGAAGCAGAGATTTCAAACATGGGGCAAGACACAGAAACCAATGTTCAAACAAGGGACCGCTTCCCACACTATATTGTGGAGTAGTAATTTGGGTTAGGTCTGATTAGTGTGTGGACTAATAGTGTCTCTTCCTATTTTTGCTTGAAAATAGGAATTTTCAAACAATCCTGGGTGTCTGACCACTGCCTTTCATCTTTTTTGAATGCCCCAGCAGTTCATTTCTCCCATACATGAGCTACCTATCAGTATTCTACAAAAGAACTGGATCAATTATTTTTAAGACCACTTACGGTGGTGTACTGTGCATTTCCCTAGTTTGAAATTTCTTTGTTTGGAATTCATAGACATGGTGAAACTGTTGTTTGTAAAACAGTAACTAATAGTTCTCTGCAGTTGGTTATGGGTCCAGTCAGTGAAAAATAGTCACTTGGCACCTCACTGGGCTAGTGCACCTTGGCTTATGCCTGTTACGAGTTGTCTCCAGTAAAAAATGGAACAAAGGATATTGTTGTTGTCCAAAGTCTGTTTGGATATATATTTATCTTTATTTCTGCTTCTTCAGGAGAGGTAGAACCTGGCAATTACTCTCCTATAAAAGTAACCATCAGCTGACAGTGAGGACCCTGGTTAATGTCTGGCTCTGTTCTACAGCCACTCCAGTGAATTCTGTCCATTCTAAGAAAACAGAATGGTCAGAGGTCAAAAATGGGTTGCCTTGCCCCCCTTGTAGACATGAGAGATTAAAACACTGGTTTGCCCATTGTTTGTGGCACAGTATTGGTCCTGAGGGAGCCCAGAAAACAGCTGAACAAACTTTCTCATTGTTTTCTCTCATTCCTTCAAATGAAAGGTGAATTCTTGCTGGCCTTTAAAAAGTCAAGGCTTTGCCTCTTGGTGCTCTTGTTCGTCTGATCATCTTTATATGTGTGTATGCACATAGCATGCATGCTCAAATGCACTGAACAGAGCATCTGGTGGTGCACAGAACTGAGGGACATTGCATCTGAAGCTTGGCAGTGTGGGAATTCTCATGTGGGCTTTGTGTGTTTTGTTGGATTTTTTAAATTTGTTTTTTCTCCCTTTTACTTAAGGAGTTTTAACTGTCTGAGTGTTTCAAAGCTTATAACTAGAGACAAATGAAATCTTAACAGATACTATGTCACAAAACTCATTTAACAGCTAAGTTTCTGTATGATCCGTCTTAATAGGTGTCCTTTTTCTGTATTGCTAAAAATAATGTGCTTACCTCTTTTTAGATGCCTTGATGAAAAAAGCCTTCAGTTCTGCCACATTTAATTCAGATGCATTCATCACCAGCCTCTTGGTCCACATGGGACTACTTAAGGTGAGGAAGCAGGAAAGAGTTAAGTCATGGTCTGTTTAGGCTGTTGAAGACCAGAATGGCAGGATTTTGGGTAATTATGTTGCCATGGAAGCAGCTGGGTGCCTGTGCATGCCTGATGCCCAGGGACAATGGAAGTCTGCAGGTCCAGCAGAAACTGCAAATTGCAAGGTTGCATTAGGATGAAGGATGTGTCACCTTTTTGTATATCTCCGGCTTAATGTGCTCTGCATTCTCAGTCGTCCTCTGAAGGTAGGGAGGGTCAGGTAGGGAGTAGTGCTGCTACTGGACTATGGTGTCTATAAAAGCCATGTCAATATTATTAGTTAATGGGGTCCTTCAGGGCATTTCTTGAGAGCATGTCTCAAAAATGTTTATCAGCTACTCATGCCAGATTAGTGGCATTCAACTGCATGCTTTGGAGACTGTTTGCCAAATGCTAGTGTTAAGTAATTAGTTACAAGGAATAAATTTTTTGTGAGAAGATGGAGGGCCAGTAGGAAGCCTGTGATTTGCATAGAATTAGTAGATTTATTTTCAGTGAGGTGACTGTGGAGAGGTTCGGTCTGCAGACTTAAACACCTTTGCCTGCACGTGCTACAAGGGTGAGTGTTTCTCACTGCCTCAAGACCTGGAAGCTGAGAATGGAAACTTGGGCTAATTAAGACAATTCTAAGCTACAGAAAAGCCATAATCTGTTAGAGAAGCCTGCTATTAAATAAGTTTATGAATGTCATTCTGGTAATATCCAGCTGGGGGTCCAGACCCTTGTTGTCATGCAGGGATATGACTTAATTTTCTAAAAATCAGTTTAGCCTCTCCCATTGTATACTGGACCAACACTGAGCTTCCTACTTCTCAGAAGGGTTGATGCCTTATGGTTTTTTGCCTTTTCTTTTT
>VYZT01060994.1:0-46203 GCA_013400735.1 Pomatostomus ruficeps
AAACCCAAACAAACCAAAACCAATCCCCCCCCTCCCCTTCTGTCTTTGCTTGTCAAATTATGTATACAAGGAAGGCCATAAAATAGAATCTTTGATCCTAATATTTACTTCCAGGTAGCTTAGACCAATGAGTTTAGTACATGGTAAGGAGCCAGTTCATTATATTTATTACAAAAAATAATGACATGTTTTTAGGGAATGTTTAATTCTACTAAGTCAGCAACCCATGTTGTGTAGATTACTAAGTTGTAAGTAGAGGTCTTCTAGCCTTGTTGCAGTAATTACCATTTCAGGACCAGAAAATTAAATTGCCTAGAAACATGAAAAGTCCTGGCTAAAGTTTACCTCAGATTCACTGAGCTGAAAATCTGTTTAAACAGAAATCAAGAGTTTCTTTTTTCAGTGACTCTGTTAATGAAACTAGGTATTGAGTAACCTTCTCTCCAACTTTAACACAAGCAAACAATTTAAACTCTCCTAATAGTTCTGTAGAAGCTGCATTCAGTTTGCTTTAAAATCTGAATTAATCTTATTTAATCTGAAATATGAAATACAGTCACATGCTCTTTTGTACTGTTACAGTATTACATTGATTTTGAAACACTTGAACAGATTTTTTATTGTTCCTAAATGAATAATTACTTAACTTACTGTAAAGAAGGATGGTTGAAGTTGAGTGCCTGTGATTGTTTTCTTTCTACATTTGTGAATCGTATTCTGCAGAGGTCTGTGCATTTTGTATCAGTTCCAGAAATTAAACTGATGAAATAGTGTATAAAGTTTATCTGATGACTATCACAGCTGAAAATGTTGCTTTTAAGTTGTAAGGCTTTCTTCCTTAGCAATATTTACATTGATAATGTTTTCCCCAAATACTAAACCACCCTTTAATGTATTTTGAGAGTTGAGGAATGTTGCATGATGATTTGACCCACTTTTTGTCAGCAGGACTATGACAGTGAGGGAATAATGATTGCAGAAAGATTTGGTAATTATGGAAACTACTGTTTAGAGCCTTTTCACAGCTTTGATCTAAGCCAACAATTATGGAAGTGGTCATTTCATTTCTGCTTTGCGGTACAGGTCCTGGGGTACAGTTCTCTGCTAGCTTTGGCTGTCCCTTAAGCAAAAGCTATACTAGCAAATAATTGCTGATGTTATAGGA
The DNA here is from genome assembly GCA_013400735.1 of Pomatostomus ruficeps. Lineage (NCBI taxonomy): Eukaryota > Metazoa > Chordata > Aves > Passeriformes > Timaliidae > Pomatostomus > Pomatostomus ruficeps. Next base: position 1,166 of record VYZT01060994.1, read on the forward strand.
TACGTGTGTCACTGTACTTGTGTTGAGGAGCTATCCTAGGAGATTGCTGGTTTTGCCTAGTAGAGAGCAATCCATTCAGCTCCAAGGAGTTCTATGTGGAAATCTGATGTCTCTGTGCTGTTTGTATTAAGTATAACATAAGCACATTGGGGTCTGTTACTTTATTGGGTCTGGGGGTCTTCTCTACTACCTTCAGCAATGTTCTTCTGAGACACTCTATAGGAAGGTCTGTTATTCTTCGTGCTTTCTCTTTATCCATGGTAAAAAATTCATAACTTCCCCTTTTATTTATATCTCCAAAAAGTGACAGAAAAATTCACTAAAACTTGAAGAGTGCACAGATTTTCCTGGGTTCACACATGAAGCTTTCCCTTTCCCAGTCAGTCTTCCTAGTTTTTGCCAAGCATAGTCATCTGTATCTCTCTGAGGTAAGCAGAAGGTAGAGTATGCTGACATGTTGTTAATGCACAGATTTCGTTTCTAACAGTGATTTAGGCTTTGGAAACAAGTATACATAAAAGACAGGGCTGAATTTGGTTCAAATTAGGTATCTGAATTGGTTCTCTCCTGAAGTAAAGAACAGTAGCTCCTCAGTGCAATCTTCAGATTCAGGAAGACTGCCCTGTTTCACCTTAATTTAAGGGTTTAGATCTACTTCTATTCAATGCACGTCAGTGTTTCATTAATTAATATTACAGCCCTGTATTTCCTGAGATGGAAAAGTACAGCTTTTGATTGTGGAACACCAAAACATCACATCTGTTTCCTAAGTGATGCATCTGCAAAGTGTGCCTACGTGTTTCACTGAGATATTTAAACAGTCTCCTCCACTGAAGCCAGTTGCATGATTAAAAACACCTTCCTTTAAAATGGGCAACCCATGCTCTTTCCTAAAGGTTATAGTACACCAAATATTCAGCTTTGCAGCTATACAGAACCATATTATGACTGAAAACCCTGTGTTATTTTGAGTGCCGCAGTGTGGAGGGGGGAAAAAAAGACATTCGCTTGAGCTGCAAGGTTTTCATCAGCCCACAGGAAGTTCAAAAGTACATGCTGATGAGAGAATTGTGTTTGTGGAAATGGAGGTCAGGCAGTGCTGTGGCAGGTACTGTGGTGGTCTGTGCAGTTATGCTGCCCAGCTCCATAGCTGGAAAAAATGCAAGTGATTTTCAGGTAAATAGTGTGTAAACAAATTGTGGAAATAGTTCCAAACAAATGCCAAGGTTGCTTTTTCCTGCCAAAAACATGCTCTACTGTGTCACAGCTGATACGAAAGTATTTTTGACTGAGAGAGATATTTTGCAATGTTTGTTTGAATGTGAGAGAGCATATTTATTGTGTTTGAAATGATGGTTCTGGGCTCATACAGCCCACTGTCCACAACACACATATATTTCTAGAATGGTTATTGTATTGCTTTTTATTTATGTACCTCTGTGGGGTTTCTGTTTTGAAGTAGAGCAGTGTTCACACCAGGTGGTCACATAAGTAAGTTTTTTCTGTCTGAGGCAATGCTTCTCGTAATGTTCTATGTTGCTTCTTAATTACGTGCCATTTTAGAACAGCTGTGTACATGTCACTTCTCTCTGTAACTGCTTTGTCAGTGCAGCTGTAAATGCTATTTCATGGTTTCTTTCCTGGAGAATCCATCAATATCACTCCTCTGCACTGTCCTTGTTTTTGCACTGTTGTAAAATTCTACTTAAACTAAATATTAAGTGTGTTTGCTTTAGATATTTCCCTTGACATTTTACTAAAATAAGTTTTCATTCTAAGTGTATATAACTACCCATCTAATTCCACTAGGTAAAGGGTCAGTTATTTATTTTTAAAGTATCTGGATGCTTAGAGATTTCTTGCTAACTAAATGCTTACAAAGTCTAATTTGCAAGTTGAAGACGTGGTCTTGTGCCTCCTTTATGCTTTTTTGATACAAACCTAAAAGCATATTTATCTCAATTTTATTTATTTAGGTAGGATGCCAGAATATTAAGGTTAATTTCATTTTAGGAGACTTTGTGAATTCATGTGTGATGTCACAGGCACTACGAAAGTAAGCATTAGGAAAGTGAACCCTGGTAATTAAATTAAAGTTTTTCCTGCACTTTATCATTTTAATCACTCAATCCTAAACAATGGAAACCTCTGACTTGAAAAATCAAAGAGTGTTTTTTAATGTTAGTTTAATTGACAAATAATCCTGAGTTCTTCTGCTGGTTTTCTGGCAAAATTTACTCAAAGCCAAGTTTTATGTGCTTTTTTTTCCTGCAGTAAAGGAAATGTTAATGTGGATTTTTCCCTCGTACCTCCAGGTAAAAAAAAAATAGTCTGAATATGTTAAGATTTGTTTTAAATATATGCAAATATTATAAAGCTCCCCACATCACTTCATCAACTTTGCTGGTATATCTATACCATTTAAAGCACGTATTTTGCAGTGTTAAAAATTTCTGTGGTCGGTGTCTATTTAACTTAAACTAGAAACCTCTGCAAAGCCTCTGAAGGCAATTAATAACTTCCCTGGTTAGAACAAAAGTTGCACAATTAAAGTAATACACCTACACACATTGGCTTGTCAAGCTGAGAATAAAAAATAATTTTTCCCCAAAAGTCAGTGTTCTGCTACTATTTAAGGTGTCTCCTGGTTAGCTGGGAAAATGCGGAGGGAGGCTGTGCCGGCAGCATGTAGGAGCTGGTAGGGATGGTTAGGTGGTGAATGTGCAGAAAACCAGCGTGTGTAACAGCAACACGTCTATCCAGCATGTCTGGTCACTGATTATGGGGAAGGAGAACAGGAGATAAGAGCTGATAGCTCCGGGGCTCTGCCAGTCTGCTTTAGAGTGTGAAAGTGAGGTAGTATTTGTATGTGTATGAAACAAAATGTGCAGGCTAAGAGCCTTTCTCACAGCGTTGTGTCATTGCCTCATGTTGCAGGTGTACTTCTGTGCTGTGTGTTACTCAAATCGCTTGATCAGTCATTTAAAGTTTCATTTATTTAATAATCAGACTGTAATGACCAAAATGGCTGTTCTTATTCCTTTTATTATGCATTGTGAAATTTATCTGCTGCAAGATTGCAGCACACGGTGTTAATGTGCCTGAAGAGTTTAATTTTAGAGACTGGCTCCTCACTAGAGTTGTGTGGGATATTTTACATGTGGTAATTATCAGAGAAGTTTAATCTCTTTAGTGATCTTCTGATGTGTGCTGAAACTATGGCTTGAATGTGTGTTCATGGCTTGCATATTTAGAACAGTGAATGAGTGCTACTTTCAGTGGTTTCACATACAGCATTTAACAAACATGGGCATGGGTGAATATAACGCAATAACAAGGAGCTTCTTGTGGACCAAGCATCTTGACTCAGGGAGCTTCCTTAATTGACAGAAGTGCAAAGAATTTCTTGCTACTCTTAGGGTTATGAATGACTACTATGAACTGATAACTTTTTGTTATTTAATCTCATTTTATGTTATTTGCTAACTGAAAAATGTCTATTTGGCAAATTATTCAGGTATCCAAACTAGAAAATCTAGGAATAAACATTGCTCCCAGTCTCAGAAGACTGTGCCTGGTAGGAAATCAGCTTTCACAGTCTCTAACAGCATGCATTTCCTAGATTCCTTCCTTTAGTGCTCATGGTTCACCGAATAGGTTGCTGTCAACTTCTTTCCAAAAATCATTCAGTGCATGGCTCTGCCAACTATAACATAGAGACTGAATTCCCCAGGAAGTAGCAATTCAATTTCCTTTTATGGACTTTTCTCTAGTGTTTGTTGCTGTAGTTGTTTTCTTGATGGAGACTAAGGGATTACTTTAAATCCCTGTGGAGGAGGTTGAAGAAGAAGAACTAGACTTCATAGATTGAAGAGGAAGAACTAGGCCCAAGTCATTGATTTGAGACTCTACCTTTGAAAATCTAAGGCCTAACTTGTGTTAATAAAATGCAGTCATGTCTACTGATTGCAATTAGAAGACTTCACAACACTGAGTAGCACTGATTAATCATGGTTTGATGCATTTCTTCTCTGCACCCCAGGGCTGGAATTTTTTGGTGTCACTTGAATGTGTAAACCAAAGCATTCCTTAATATTCACTTTTCATATTAATTTATGGTCTTTGCAGTGGCAGTAGCTGTGATTCTTAACAGCTTTTGTTACATGATTTCACAATATTGCTAAAGAAGTTATGTAACTTTTTTCCTATATAAACAGTAAACAGATTGCAACCCTGAAGAAGCTGGAAACTCTTATAAAACAAGTTCTTTGGACAAAATAGAAAAGGAAGTAAAGTCTAAATTGCTTTATTTAACCAGGAAATATGAAATATAGCATATTCATGGCAGGTACACTTGGTAGCAAATGACAGTAGTTTGCACTTGAAGCATAGATTGTATTTGTTTCTGTACAATGGAGTCTTGTTTCCTTCCTATTCGGTGTGGAGCAAAATCTGAGACTTCAGTGAATAATAGGGAAAAATACTATGCTGAAAGTTCTTAGGAGCAGCTAATTGAAGTTGAGTCATGTCCTTACATGTAAGTAATTCACTCCTTAGTCATGCAATCTGGAGTCCTGACGAGTCAGATTCGTGGTGACAAATCCTGTCATTCCAACAATAAGTTTAAAAGGTACTGAGACCAGGTGCTTCTCTCTTCTAGGGTCTGGTAGACTGTCTTTATCTCAGCTTGCATCTGTAGAGTTATTGGAGACAATGCATGGCAACACCATTCAGTTTTCTAAATATGGATTTATTTTTTTTCTTCTGTATCTCTAGGACAGTTAAACACTGGAACAGACTGCACAGAGAGGTTTTGCCATCTCCATCCCTGGTGGTTTTCAAGATCCATCTGTATAAAAGCCCTGAGCAACCTGAGCTGATCATGCTTGGAAGGTTCTGTCACCCTGTGATTCTGAGGTGTTTCTCTTTTGTGGACTAGGTTGTCACCTAGAGCCACAGTTTGGTGATTGCTGTGCTTTAAAGCAGCCCATTGTAATTAGATTTTTTTTTCTTTAGTACAGTGAAATATATTTTCAAAATAAACATAATCTTCCAAGAGATCAGAATGTTAAAATATCATTTTCAACAACCCTACCTCTTTCACAGAAAGAGTTCATCAAAGTTATTTGTTATTAAAAGCTTGAGGGGGTTTCACAGAAGGATTGCTTTCAAAGCTTTTTCCCCTTTTCCTGTTAAAAATACCTTAATCCGGTGAATCCGAAAATTTCTCTTATTTTAGCTTCTTAATAGTCTGCATTTGTTGCACAGAAAAAAAATTCAAGCATTTCAACATGAACAAAGCAAGGAATTTTGCAAACTGCTGTCAAAATAATATCAAAACCAACTTCTTGAGAGCAGGGGCAGTAGGTTGTGTTCACCTGGTTTTGTATGTGGTATCTGAAGGAATGCTTGCTCATTATTAGTTAATATTTTCTAAAATCCTTGTGTGTTAAGCCTTCAGGATGTTTATAGCACTTCTTTTCACGTAGTAGAGCACTACCAGTAGGGAAGAAATTCAAGGTCTTTAGCATAAAGCGTGGCTAGAATGTTCCCTAAGGGGAAGCTTTTAAAAAAAATCCGCATTTATTTATTGGTCCATTTCCTTGTCGCAAAGATCAATGTATCCTAATTTACAAGAATTGCTTAAAAGCCAGGGCCAAGAAACTCGAGCAGTGTTTGTTTGTATCATTTCCGTAGCTGTTACAGTATGTACTGTTTAGTATGGAGTTACTTCTTGCAGTTGGACTTTGTGGTTTATTTTTAGCCTATAGAAGCTCTCGTGGCTAAAATGTGCCTGTGACAAAAGGCAGAGGCTCTGAACTGGTAAGGCTTTCTCTGTGCTGCTTTTTTGATGGCTGAAGCACTGTGCTACTGCTTCCTTAGAAGCTGGGGGACAAGAAAAAGGTGCTGAAGAAGTGGGCCTGGAGTCATAGAATGAGAAGAAAGAGTGGATGAAGCCAAACTGTTGTGGGAATATAGGAAGTTGGGTGTGTGCTCTGTGCTTTCCTACGGTGTTATGGGTTCTGCTGCACTCCAGCTGACCAAAGAACCCCCCAACTCTGTGAGATGCAGGTGATCTTTTGTGGAGAATCTGCAGAACTCATCTTCTGTGTTATATCCATCTAAATTTTCTACATTTTACATGACAGCTGTACTTATTCCTAGGTTTGCTTTTATAGTGAAATGGAAGATGCTGCAATACAAAAAAATAGTGCAATGAACTTTCCGTGTGAAGCCTCTGCAAATTCACTTGGAGGATGGGAGGACCAAACCCTGACAAAAAATGTGCTAGAGGACTGGCTGCTGTAATAATTCTGTTTTGTGAGGGAAGCATGACTCACACCACTTAATGTTCCTATCTGAGTATACAGTTTATTTTTAAGTAGGGCTGTAAAAATAGTGTTTTTCTGTACCAGTTGTTGCTATGACTTCACAATATTTCCCTAAATACGCTTGCTCATACTTTCTCACAGCATAGTATTTGGCATATTAAAACCTTAATTCCATCAGTGTTTTCTGAGTGCTGATCATTTTCATGCTTCTATGGAAAAAAAGGATAAGCCTGTGTATTATGTAGCTCTGGTTGACGAGGAATAAAAGGGTTTTTTTAAAAACCCAGTCACCACAACCTGTTCCCTCATTTAAGGAAATTTTCCTGTGTTTGAGCTTTTTCAATTTTTCCAAGTAACTTTTCAGAGTAAATTTGCAGGAGTGATATAGTTTAAACTATTTTGTAAAGGTAAGTGGACACTGTATTATTACTTCAGAACACTTTCATTGTCTTTTCTGTCTGTAATTGGAGGGGAAAAATACTGCTTATGTTGTTTGGGAGAGTGGGATGGATGACTTGCTGAAACTTTCCTTTAGGTTTATACTTAAGGGTTTCTTTTTCCAAGATGCTGAACTCTACGGCTGTGTGCCAGATCTCTGCCAAATGGCAGGGGACACTTTGGTTGAAAGGTCTTGGTGTAGTGGAGAAAAATTGCGCTAACCCCTCCTGACGAGCTTGGGAACCTTATTCCTCCCTCGTTCTGCATGGCATGCCCGGCTGTCGAATTTTAAACTATTCTTATTAATTTCTCCAGCTAGTTGCAAGCTCATTGCTCTTTGGTTTCCTCCTTATGCTGCCTATTGCTGTCTAAAAAAGGACAGGAGAAAATATAAACATTTACAAATGTGATCTTTGCATACCATAATGTATTGTAAAAATTGCAAGGAACAAAATTTATCTGGAAAGAACACATTCCATGTGAAGGTGTGCTGCTAGAGAAACTGACAATTAAATAGTGTTTTAACTTTTCCCTCCTGGCTCATTGAAAGCACAGGTGGAAAAGCTGGCTTTTTGGTAATTCCTAATAACATAATTTGAAGATCGTTACACTGACATGTAAAAATAATTTGCCTCTATATGATTTTCCTTTCTAATTTGCAATTTCGCAGAACACTTCTTATATTTTGACTATCTTTTAGGAATAAAATTCTAACAATTGATGTTCCTGTTGTGGTTTTTAGTTCCATATTCAGCGTTAAGGTTATGTAATCTTTTTGTGAATTGCATTACGTAAATGAATTGGATGAAAAACTGATAAGAAGAAACAGTTGGTCTTCCCAGCCAGAGTAATTCTGTTGTGTTTGTGCTGCAACTGTCCAAAGAACTGTTTTGTTTCAGTAGCTGGGTTCTGTTATAAAGTTCCTACCCTTATGGCACCGTTATTGTCAGTGTATCCCAGAAATGCTAATTTAGTGTTGAATCCTCCTTGCCTGGGAGGCTTTCACAGGCATTTCTCTTGGCAGCTTGTCATAACCACGGGGCAGCAAGGTCGGGTTTGGAGACATTTCCTACCCTGCCTTTTGAAGGGGCCATGGTACATTAAGGGAAGCAAGATTCATAGGGCAAAACAAGAGAGGAAGCTTCAATTTGCAGTCAACTGATAAAAGTATTCATCCCACAAGGGGTGGTAAACTCTGTTTACCTGTATGTATCCCTGGTAGTAGTTAGAGAAAAACCTGGCAGGAGACATGCAAACAGAAGAGCCTGGTGAAGGAGCTGTAGATATGGGACAGGGATTTGTGTGTGTTTTGGGAGGCAACTGTTTCCTTTCTCTTCTACATCTTGGTCTCCAGCCCACAAACTGCATTTGTAGATGTGAGTGCCTGGATTTTTGTCTCAGCAATGTTTTTGACATTAACCTTACACATTAGCTTAGGGTAACCCTAACCTTTTTCGTACCCACTGATTTATACACAGTCATCTGCTTTGATGAGGATAGTTTATATTTTTCTTCCTTGCAGCTGTGTCTATAAAAGTGAAAATGCCTGAACTGTTAAAGTACTGTCTTACTTCTAATAAAGCTCCAAATTCAGAGCTGATGGGTTTTCTGTTTGTTTGTTTTGCTAAAATAGAACAATGACAAGAAGACATTTATTTTTCTTTGAATAAACAAATTTTGGCCTTAAATATTTCCGGTGGGTTTCACTGTATAACATAACTTTCCAGTGGAAAAGGAATAGGAATCAGTGCAGGTTATTGTTGCAGAAGCAAAGGTCAGTTGATTGTCTCATAGGAATGCTTTGAAAGTGGGGTAGTTAATGAGTAGGCATCTCACTGCTCAATCTTTTCTTTTGGTTGTAATAGGAAATTTTATCATTAAATAAACTCAAGAGTCTAGTGAAATGTGATATATACAGATGCATTGAATATTTTCTGGACAGCAAATGTCATGATAAGAGCCACAAACTTTGGTAGAAGTTTTCTGTTGCAAAATGCCCTCTGTGGTTACCTCTTGTTTTTATTTAGCATCTCTGGATATGAATACTGAATGAAGTTTACTAACATAATTTTTTTTTTATAACTCCTCTACATTAATAATGCTCATAAATGGTTTTTTTCTGTTTTTACAGATTCTGAAGGTGTTTAAGCTCTGAATACTTACAAGCTCTTCATACATAGCAATGTCTGGCTCATATGATGATTCTGTCGGAGTAGAAGTATCTAGTGATAGCTTCTGGGAGGTAATCCAAATGTTTTATTCAATATTTTGATTTTAGTTTTTATTTTGTACATTGTAAACTGTGGAGAAAGCTGCAATACAAGACACATTGGTTATTGTGATCTGCAGAAATAGCCTTCAGGGTAGAAATTACCTTTTGGATTTTGACCTAGTTCTGTCAAGGGTTTTAATGGGTACAAACTTGAGTATCATCCATTTGGGTAGGGTATAGAATTCAGAATTGAACGTTTGTCAATTTTTATTGTCAAAGAAGGGCATGTGTGGGTAGCTTTTAAAATGATCGATGCTAAATCTAAAGTAACTGTTCCAGGCTATTGTAAGTGTACGTAAATTACAAATATAAGATAGAGTGTGAACGTACTGCTTGTCTCCTGTTTGTATCTGGATAGAAGTATAAACTTTTTTGAGGGAGATTAGGCTTATCTCAGTGTAAAAGCATACATACAGAAAGATAATATAAAGCAATTGATAATATCAGTAATTTGTGCTGCTGCTGCCGCAATCTTTCACATTTTTCAGTAAGAGGCTTTCAGATGTTATGATAATTTAATAGAGCAGAAAGCCTTTTACAAAAACAAGTCTTAGAGTAAAAATAAAGTTTTGACGGTGTCAATACTGACGCAGTTAGAGGTCAGTAGGCTGTCCAAATTACCTGTGTTCAGTAGGACAAACTTCTACCATTTGAGAGGGAGAGAGAGTTTGAACTGTAGCAAACATGAAAATGACTGTGGGGAGTATGTCTGAATATTTCTGTTAGCAGAGACTTATGTTAGACAGCTTGATTTTGGTGACCTGTTATTGTACTTCCTTTGAAATGTAGGCTTTTCTAGACCACTCTGCTGTTTGTGGTGACAGCATATTGCATTTTGATGCAGATCTCACATGGTTTTTCAGTATATTTTCTAAAAGACGTAATGCCAGTAAGGTCCTTGTTGAGTAGTTAGTGTTTTTTGAGGAGACGTTGTCAGCGTTTGGAATACTTTTCTTTTTTGTTTAGCTCTCTGTGTTGGAATTTTTCCCCATTCTACTTGCTGAAGGGTATAATGGGTCAGTGATTAGTTACTGGAAAGCCATAATGGGGGTGATTAAGATGAGACAAAGAGGTGACTCTGAGATGGGTGCGGCTGGCTAGCCCTTATCTGGACTCTCTGATAGCTGGGATTTTATATCCGAGTTTCCCCTCGGAGAGGGGCAGGGCTACTGGGACTGGGGACAAGTTAAAAGAGAGCCAAGCAGAGCTGGAGGGTACCCTTCTTCGCTGCTGGACATCCAGAGGAGAGAGACAGAAGCTGCTGGAGCTCTAGGGAGGATCTGCCATCACTGCAGGCGTCTGTCTCCAACTGGGTGCTTCTATCCTTGCTCCCCGACTGGCTGTGACCGTGACTCCATCAGAGCGTGACTCCATCAGAGCTGCGTGTTTTCTACCAACTCTCCATCGCCTGCTCCAGTGTCTCGAGGGAAGGAAACTCGGGGTTCCCGAGCCCCTTTCTTCCCCTCTCAGGGGAGTCATCGCACCCTCCCTGCGCACCAGGAGTACCAGTGCCCCTGCCAGCTGTGACTGTGACTTCATCAAAGGGGAATTGCCAACAAAGCGGAAGAGACTGTCCGTGGGTTTGTGTGTTCTTATTTGTTGTGGTTACTATTGTTGTTGTTTTGTCTGTCCTATTATATATATATATATATATAAAATATATTAGTAAAGGACTGTTATTCCTCTTTTCTCATACCATTGCCTGAAAGCGCCTTGATTTCAAACTTTTGCCAATTCGAAGGGAAGGGGGTTACATTCTCCTATTCTAAAGGAGGCTTCTGCCTTCTTTAGCAAATACCTGTCTTTGAAACTAGGACAGACGTATTTACTATTATGTTAAATATGTCTGTCCTATTTATAAAGAAGTTACTTTAAAATCACTATATTCTAAGCCTTAGCCCCCTTTGTTGTGGGGTACTCTGTAGGATGACTGCAGACAGGCTGTGGGACCTCTGCTCTTGGAGGTGTCTCTCAACTGGCTGTGATACTGAGCAATCTGAGCTATCACACCTGCTCTGAGCAGGGGGTTGGACTACCTGATCTCCTTCTTAAATTTTAGGGTCCTTTGAGCCTCAGTTTTACCGTGTGGTTTGTTTTATGCTCAGGCAAGTTCCTGAGCAGACTTCCTTGGTAGAAGTGTTTCAAAGTAAAATAGGGAGGTAAGTCAGGAAAAAAAGAATTCTGGACCAAAGGCAATATTTTGATGTGTGTTGGGCATCATATACTTGGCAGCAGAACATGATTTCTGGCTGACTGTTCTGTACCAAGCTGTTGTCTTCCATCAGATAATCATGTCTGAAAGCATAGAAGCTGAGTGAATAAGAATGAAAATTCTGTAAACCAGGATGATTATGTTTGAACAAATTTGAACTCTAAGAATTAAATCCAATAAAGGATGATCAGAAATAGCAATTACCTTAAATTAGGGCCTTCACGAAGGTTTGCTTAAATGTATTCAGGGCTTGTTATTTGTGTTTGTGCTATGGGTGGCTTATTTTACATCATTTTGTAAACACTGCTACTTAAGTCTGTTTCTTTGGACTTTTCGGTGTGTTCTTTCCAAAAGATCAGGACTGCAGTCTGTTTCATAAGCAGTATGAGCAGGCTAATGTATAATGCATGAGCATACCTTTATTTATCCTTGGATAAGGAAAAGTTAGACTTCTCTCTTGGAATCAGTTGCTTTCCTTACAGGGCTTACTATGCTTTCTCTTTTTTGAGGTATAAGCACGAAGATTGTTCTTTGTTGTTAAGACTATACTTGGAAAGTCATGGTAGTCAGGTGAGATTCCAGGTGACAGGAAAGAGTGAAACATTGTACCTGTCTTTAAAAGGGGTAGGAAGGAGAGCCCTGGGAACTACTGACTGTCAAACTCACCTCTGTGCCTGGGAAGATCATGGGACAGACCCTCTCAGAAGCTCTGATAAGGCACAAGGAGGACAAGCAGGTGTTTTGAGACAACCAAGGGCAAATCTTCAGTGACCACCCTTGTGGCCTTTTTCAGTGGAGTGACTCCATCAGTAGTCAAGAGAAAGGGTACACGTGTCTTTTATTTGGACTGCTGTAAAGCCTTTGACATGCTCCCCCACAACATCCTTCTCTCCAAATTGAGGAGACGTGGATTTGATGGGTGCATTGCTGGATGGAAAAGGAATTACTTGGGTGGTTGCATCCAGAGGGAAGCAGTCAATGGCTCAGAATCCTGATGGACATCGATTAGAAGTGGTGTCCCTCAGGGGTCCGTACTGAGACCAGCATTATTTAATATCCTCATTAATGGCATAGAGGGGTTGAGGGCACCCTCAGCAGGTTTGCAGATGACACCGAGCTGAGGGTGCAGTGACACCTGAAGGACGGGGCCATCCAGAGGAACCTGGACAAGCTCAAGCAGTGGCCCATGGGAATCCCATGAGGTTCAACAAGACCGAGTGCTGGTGCTGCACCTGGATCAGGGGAACCCCTGGGATCAATCCAGGTGGGGATGAGCATATAGAGCAGCCCTGGGAGAAGTACTTGGGGGTGCTGGTGGGGATCAGCGGAATGGAGCAGCTCTGCTATGAGGAAAGGCTGGGAGAGCTGGGATTGTTCAGCCTGGAGAAGAGAAGGCTTTGGGGTGATCTCATTGGGGCCTTGCAGTGCCTGAAGGAAGCCCACAGGAAAGATGGAGAGAGACTCTTGACAAGGGCCTGGAGTGACAGGACAAGGGGGAATGACTTCAAAGTGACAGAGTGCAGGGTTAGATGGGATATTAGGAAGAAATTGTTCCCTGTGAGGGTGGTGAGGCCTTGGAACAGGTTCCTCTGTAAAGCTGTGGCTGCCCTATCCCTGAAAGTGTTCAAGACTAGCCTGGATGGGACTCTGAGCAACCTGGGATAGTGGAAGGTGTCCCTGCCCTGGCAGGGGCTTGGAATGAGATGAGCTTTAAGGTCCCTTCCAACCTAAGCCATTCCATGATTTCATGATACTTCTGGTTTGGAGTCATCTTTCCAAACTAAATTTGACTGGTATTTGGTCTAAACCCCATCTTTTTTCATGTATTCTGAATTAGTTGTTTTGTTTCTGAAGATTGCAACTTTGAATTCTGGTCTTAGTCTTTCTTGAAAGGGTTAAACAGCTTTGATCAATGTGTTTTGTTTGATTCGATTAGAAAAGATGTGGTGCCTCTGGAATGCCAGCTGAGTGCTTCATGCCTCAGGTCACAGGAAGTAAAGAACTCTTAATTTGGAAGTTGTTTTGTTACCACAGATTCTGTCATTTACACTCTTGTTAGAGGTTCTTCAAGATGTTTTACACAGTAAGTTTTTTCTTGGTTTTTAAAGTCAGCTTGCAATTTGTTAAAAGCCACCTTACTCTGTCTTACTGCCACAGTTGAAAGCAGTGAATATATTTAAACTTGGCTGTGCACAGAAGTTGTAGTCTGGCAGGGTGCACTTTTGAGTTTGTTCCCTCACGCTCCAAAATAGCTCAGATTTATTTACCGTTGAACTGTGCTGCAAAACCCATCTTTTTGTTGAAAGACATTTAGGAAGGAGTGAGGTGGCTGGCTTTAGGACCTAGCTGAAAAACTTCCTGTGAAAGCTGTTCTTTGCTTGCTGTATATCTGTATATCTGTTGAAACTGAAACAGTTTTAGTTGTTGAAAATTAGTGTTCTGTTGAGCTGATGAGAACTGTACTTAATAAAATGCTGATAAGTGAACTTCAAAGCTTTTGCCATTGTTCACAGAAATTTCATTGTCTTTAGGAAATGAAACACTTTGTTCTCTATTAGTTTTCTAACTCTAGAAGGCTTCGGTTTCTTTTGGAACTGTCACTTCCTTTGTTATGGTTTCTTACTGAAAAAAGTGAATATAAAGTCTGTAGTTGCCTGGTAGCAGATTTACTGTTCTAACCTTGTCTGGCTGCATATGTTCAGGGGGACCATGGAGCAGTTCAATGCAGGGTACTTCATCTGTTAAGCTTTTTTTATTAAGTTGCTATTTCAATACCCTTCATGGAAACTTCCAATTCCAGCAGTGAGAGTTAAGCTCAGTGCTGGAAATACAATATGAATAGGAACTTGTTTCCTCTAAAGGTTAGTATTTTTTATTGCAACACAGATACTGTTATCAGGTTCTGAGTTGTGGTTGGGAAATTGTGGTCTCGTTGAAAGGGAATTGGAGAAGTTGCTATTTGGCCTTGTGTTCTTGGTGGTGGCTTACTGTAGATCTGGCAGTCAAAAAATGTGGGTAGGACAAGGCTTAGGCAGAGGTAGTATCTTGTATCAGAACAGCTGATACCACTGAGAAAAACAGGCATTCAGAATCCTATACGTTTGTTTAGCATGTAATAGAAATAGCAGCAGCTTTCACAATTCTTTTTTTCGTATTTGGTTAACCCAAGATATTACTTAAAGGCTTTTTGTCATCTAGGATGATCAGTCCTTTTCAGAAGAAAAAATCCTTTTTTTTCCCTCTAATTTGTCCAGGTGTTTAGTCTATAAAAGCACTTTAGGAGTCAGAGAATTTTATACATGTTTTAATAAAGGTTGCATAGAGAACAAAGAATTGCAAAATACTAAGAAAAGACTTTCTGAAAGGTAATTCCCACAATAACAGTGGAGGATTTCATCAAAGTTTCAGTTGTATAGTTTCTTAAATTACTTAAGAAATGGAAGTTTCTCTCAATTTATTTTTCTTTCAAGCCTCAGTGTACCTTAATGTGTCTGGTTAAGCTCATAACTCTCTCTGGGTGCAGAAATCCTAAAGACTGAGCAATCTTGCTGATAGCATGTTGAAGCTTCATCTGTGTTACTTAGCTGACAAGGATGATGTGCTTTAGATAATCAAAGGTTATTGCTAGTAGCCTGAAGCAGGGTGGCAGCAAGTTTTCCAAGGGAAAGTGGAAAATGCAGAATTTGAAACCCTTTGTATATCTTTCTCATCCATCATATGGAGTCTAAGCATTTGCATGACTGCTGTAAATACATCTCAGTTTATCATAATCATTTAGGGCACTTCTGCATCCAAAAATAGACCATGGCAAAACTAGTTAGTTCCAACCTTGTGTTGCTTTGGTGAGACACAAGTGCGCAAACCTATTGTCCTTGTCCTACGGAAGTAGTTTTGGAATGCCCATGAAAGAATTTCGTATATTAGTAATTAACAAAATGCATCATAAAATTTGCTTTCTGTTTATTAAGCTCCAGCCTTATGCTTGGTGGTCACTATCAGGGACGTATTAAAAGAAAAATGCCTTGGGCAAGATGAGACCAATGCTCTTGTTCAGTTACATGCCTGTGAAGGAAGGAAAGCCAATGAGTGAGTGTTCCCAGAGATCAAAGTGGAAGTGTATGCATATCTTGCAAGGTAAGACATCAAAAGGAGCAGTTCCCCTGCCTGTGGAGGCACTTGTTTTAAAAGAGCTGCAGGTCCCTCAGAGGCTGTGTGCTCCTTCTCCCCTAGGTGTGCTTCATCTCTTGACTTTCTGCTAACGTCAGCAATATGGAGCCCATTTATTGCAGGGGTGTTGGAAATACCTACTTTCCCAGACAGAAATAGTCATTCTGAACAGCAGCTAAACCTGCAGCTGGGATATTTTAGTCCTGTGAGTGAGTCCCTTGGAGGACAGGACCTGGTGTGCATTTTGAAGTGCTGAACACATGGCTTTTGTTGCATTCTGAACGATTTGCTGAGAATCCACTAGCAATATAAGACTTTCAACCTCAGAAAGTGAAGGTTGATCCCCTGTATAGTATGGGTGAATCAAATTTGGCCACTGTTTGCATTGTCATTGTCTCCTGCCCCCTTCTAACCACATAAAAAAACCCCAAACAAAACCCCACCAACCAAAGCAAGGCCCAAATGCAATACTCTGGATAAAAGATACTTGGATTCTGCAATAGTAGATTCCTGTCACATATGCATTTTTAAAATCTACTCTTAAACTTTGAGCAACGGAATATATTTCATTTATATTGCCAGATGTTTGCTTTACTGGTGTATTTGGCTTCAGACTTTGTGTGTTTAAGAGCTTCCTCAGGATTTTTCTTGTAACCAGTGGTGAATTTATATGCATAAACTTAAACGTACTTGGAGCTAGTGCTCATAGGTACTTGGACTGTCTATGTGCTAATTATGCACCAAGATAATTATTTTTATTTATAAAAACCACACAGTGGTTATAGATGTTAATGTTGGTTAGAATGTTTGGAAACTTCCCATTTGACGTAGCTGGAAAGAAATTTTACTCATGGTTAAATGGAATGCTGGAAATAATGTGTATCCCTGTGTTGGCCATTGGTGTGTGGGGGTTTGACTATGAACCTTTAAAGCTTATTATTCTGTTTTGTGCCCAGGAGTATTTGCCCCTAAAAATACCCTAACTGACTTTCTTTTGAATGGTTCCAGTTCATAAGGGCTGACGTGTTATGAGTCAGCTATGCAAGCTTGGAAAAGGAGTTGACATCGAATCTATCTTCAGGCATTTGAAACTCCTGAAGTATTTGTGGTTATAATGATTATCATGAGATGCTGAAATTACCTAGCAGGAGTTTAGCAATATCTGAGTGTTTGCCACCTTCTGGCTTGCTAACAAATGAAAATACTCTTGTTTTTTCTCTCGGTTTACCAGAAAAACCTGCACAGTGTGTTTAACCCTCTAGACTTTTATGCTGCACTATGAATATGCCTTAAAATAAAAGAGTCTAACAGTTGAGGTAAAGGAGCCTACATAATTTAAGACTCTCCCTTTGTGTTTAGTGCTGTGAAGTTGTAGAATAATGAGGTTGTAAACTCTTAGATATTCCCACTTAAGATCCTATCAGTGACGTTTTTGGCTACCTTGGTACAAGGAGAGCTGCCTGGACTGCCAGCTGTAGGATGATAAATGCCTCATCAGAGGGTGCCTCTGGATGTTACAGATTCCCTAAATCTTGGATTTGGCAAAGGATTTGAGGCATTGCTGTGCTCATGCCTGACAGGAAATTATAAAATCAGAAGGAATGCTTTCTTGATTAAGCTAAGTGGAGACCTGAAGGCATCTATAAAGCCTGTAAGAGATAAATAGGGCAAAATAGGATCAGCTGAGGCTTATTAGTAGTAAAGGTCAGTATTTTTTGCAGTGGAAAAGGGGGGAAACTGATGGTTAATTACACTTAGAAAAGGTGAGGAGATTGACACAAAGCTATGAATCCCAGAATTACTTGACTGCATCCAAAAAGTGACCATTATAGTGGTATTTTTAAGAAATAAGCTCTTGGTTATTTCCTTTTGAAGTGTTTCTGACAACTAAGGGTGAACAGCAACTGAATTTCATATCATGTAATAAACTATCAGATGGATGTATTGTTGATGCTAAAATCAAAGTGGGGTAGTTTTTAAATGTCTATTTTTCTTCTTGAAATGGTAAGGAAGTTTGTAATCTTATAATTCACTTTCCTGAAACAAATATTTTATTTGTAGGACATGGAAACTTATAACTTCATGTCATAACTTCATTCATATCTTGCTTGTCTGCTGTCTGTTTAATAGGAAATAGCCCAATGCTCAGAATGGTCAGAAAATTATTCTAACTAGCAAAATCCTAAATGTTCGTATACTGTACAGGGCTAATTGAGAAATCTGAAAATTGCCAGGCATTATGTAAATGCGGTTCTGACTGAAACAAAGAAACACAGGGGTTTTTTGTTTATTTTGTTCCTGGTCAGTTGCTACAAATAAAACAATTTTTCATTTTTAATTTGCCCAAATACTTAGTGTGAAAGAGAAGGGGGAAGTCTTGCAGAATGTTTGCCATTTACCTCAGAAATTGGAGAAACGAGTCTTGAATAAACAATGTATAGCATCATGTTTTTCAGAGTTCAGGGTGTCTTGAGTGTGTCTCTAGGTTTTTCATTTATTGTTTTAACTTATCTACAATTAATCTAATAGTTCCTCGGCCACATAAAGACTGGAATTCTTTTCCCTGTACTTGGCTCTGTGGTTTAAGGAACTTGTGTCTCAAATGTGGTCTCCTGCAGTGACAGGCTGCACATTCTACTTCTCAAAGATTTGTCCTTGCAGTGTCCATAATTTAAAATATATTTTTTTAAAGAAACCACTAGGTTTTTAAAATGTTACATGCCAAGTTATGTAACTTATGTTCTCTATCCTGGAACACATTAAAAATGCTGTATTTCCAAAGTTCTAGCTTTCTTCATAGGGCAAATTTTAGTGTAAAAGGCTTTCTTTGCAATACTAGGTTATTTTCTAGTATTGTAGGCCTGGTTCCTCTTTATGCTGATTCTAAACTGTGATGCTGAGTCCCTTCAATCCTCCTGTGGAGGAGGAGGAAGTGGTGTGGGTGAATTATCTGGTGTGCATGCAGCTCTCTGAAGGTGGCCTTTTGTGGTAACAGTGAATGGACCATCATAGGTAAGCTCAGTTCAGTCCTCTGAATACCTACCTGATATGTGGGGTTTGCTCAGACAATACAAAATGAAAGGATTAAATATACTGCAAGGCAGCCAGCTCTCATTCAATATTAGCATTTAAAATGCTAATTTAATAGTGAAAATTTATGAAGGGAAATGTTTGTGCTACAGACATAAATCCCATGGCACATAACTGGAGACACAAATTGATGCTAATATAAGGCTTCAGTAGTTGTGCCAAGCTAACATAACCTATTTGAAAATCTGCTTGACTGTGAGTCTACAGCTGGAGTAATTTTGAGCAGATGAATGATTTGTCTTTCATTACAAATGCTGTAGAAAGTGTTCTTGGAGGTATTTAACTTCCTTAACACTTTGATTACGTACGTATAACTGCCTACTTCTTGATTTCCGTTTCTCTTGAAATGGGAGGTTATTTTTCATGCTGTCTTGGTAATAGATGCAATCAGGTGACATGGATGCATTGACTATCTCTGGTAGTTGCTTATCTTCAATTCTACTATGGCTTATATTTAAATGTGCAGGGAGTGTGTGTATGCATTTGTTTACGTGATTTAGACAAATCAGTGCCTGCTAACTAATGTGTTACTTAAATGCTAACTAAATTCCTTTGATCTGTTGAAGTGGATCTAGTCCAAACCAAAAAAACATGCTCAGATGAATTCTTTGAAGCCACTGTCTAAGAGAAATGGTTTTGTCATTGATGGTTTTGATTTTATTTTTTTCACAGATTTAATGAGAAATCCTACCATATGTCTGTATTTATCAGTACAGCCATTTTTTCTTCCAGCATTTAATACAGGGATTTTTTTCCCTCTCAAGAGCATTTCCCTGTATACTGTTTTCTTGAAGCAAACGGCTTGCTTGTACATCTGCTGACAAAATTCTGAATAGATGTGAACTTAAAAATTGGATGTTTTTCTGTATGTCGGATGTGAAGCAGATATGATTCAAACATAAAAATTACTAACATGCTTTGAGTACTTGAATGTTTAATCTACTGCCTTGCTGCTAATCTTTATTCTTCAGTCAGGTGGTCAGGGCAGATAAGAAACTGGCTGTGATATTTAATAGGCTGTGCAAGTTCTGTTAAGAGTTCTTAGATCTTGTTTAATATTTACAAAAGCCAACCTGAGTGACCTTGAATTCACTGGAAATGTTACTTTGGGAGCAGTGTGAGGCTTTTTTTCCTTTCAGACATTTAGATTTGTTATTCCATGTTGGTGTGTGCATAAGAGTGAAAGGGGGAGTGTTAATTATATAATGGATGTTCATTATATAGTGTGCATTTTGCTCCATGTCCTCATTTTATTGTAGCTTGTACATTGAGCATCTATGGGATTTTTTTCTTTAGTATTCACAATTATAAGTGTGGGATCTCCGTGTCATTGCTGTCAGTACCTCCCCACATTAAATTCTAGAGTATACTTTGGAAAAAATTGCTATCTGGTGGTTTGCCAGTGGGGACTGCATTCTTAAAAGCTGTTATTTTGGTTGATAGAGATGTTACGATGTTCCTTTGCATGTCTCTGCAGTTTTATTAATCTTGAAGGATTAAACACACCATGATTAAGGTATTAGGTACTTGATAATAAACAGGGAAGAGGGAAAGAAATACTCCATTATTTCTCTTAATTTTCTCCACTTTCTAGAACATTACCAAGAAATAATAATGCAGAACAATTCTAATGACTGCCTATAATTACATTGCAGGCCTAATAAAATAAAATAAAGCTTTCACTTTTAAAATTAACAACTTTTTTTTACAGGGGAACTTGTAGCCTGTGTTGTATTCTTGCAGTTAGGTTTTATGATTAATTAAATTTAAGATTTAAGATTAATGAACCTTTTGCTGTAATTGATTATTTCCTGCTGCATTATCTTAGTTGACAGTAGGTGTGTTAATTAGAGATTTAGGTTGTTTTCAGAGCTTTCAAGCAGAAACTAAGTATTTGTCTCTTGGTAGGTTGGAAACTACAAGAGGACAGTAAAACGAATTGATGATGGCCACAGACTTTGCAATGATCTTATGAATTGTATTCATGAACGTGCACGGATAGAGAAGGGCTATGCTCAGCAGCTCACAGAATGGGCTAAAAGGTGGAAACAACTTGTGGAGAAAGGTAATGCCTTCTGAGTTTGAACTCTGACAGCTTTCTCAAATGGAAAAAAATGTTTCTGTATATCTTTGTTTTGGTAAGTACAAAATAGAAATACTGTATGTTTTAGCCTGTAATGGAGTCTTTGCAAGAGGCTCAGTAATGTGACAAATCAGCAAGGGGGTTTTTTTTATAAAAACCCATCCAAACAAAGCCCTACTCTTTTGCAAGTTTGCTTGTTTCTTGCTGAAGCAGATGAATCTTGCCTCCAGTACTGAGTTACATTCTAGAGAACTGTGTTTCTACATAATTAATAGTATAGAACTAATGGTATAGTTTGAAAAGAGATTCTGAATAATAAGGGGGCAATTTTGTGGGGGAAAGACTAGTAATTAAAGACATAAGCATTGCTCTAATGGAAGGCTAAACTGATACCATTTAATATATTCTGCAATAGTTTGTCCTTTCGTGGTTATCCACCCTTCAAAAAGTACATTGAGAAACCAAAGGCAGTTCAAAGGGGAACTAACATGTGGAATACTGAGAATTGTGGTACAGGGGTAAGGACTCCAGACTAAATGAATATTATTTTTTCTGGCTGAGAAGTTTGTAATACTCTAGATTTATATAAAAAGAAATTGTTCCCTTTTCTAGGTTTGCATCAACATTGCTGTTTACAAGTGAATATAAGTCAATAGTTTCAGGTAGTTTCTTGGGAATATAAGTTCCATGTGGGTGATGGTTACTGAGAATGACACTTTCTGTTGTGTTTAGGCCCACAGTATGGAACAGTAGAAAGGGCTTGGTGTGCTTTTATGTCAGAAGCTGAAAAAGTGAGTGAACTACATCTAGAAGTAAAAGGTTCACTGATGAATGAAGATTTTGAAAAAATCAAGAACTGGCAGAAGGAAGCCTTTCATAAGCAAATGATGGGAGGATTTAAGGAAACCAAAGAAGCAGAAGATGGATTTAGGAAAGCTCAGAAACCCTGGGCAAAAAAGCTGAAAGAGGTACAGCAGTAGATTATGTATTAGATATCCTGTGTTATAATATACTAATGTTTCAAATCTCTATAAGGGAGTAAACTCCCTATTCTTTCTGCTGGACCCTCCTTTCTCTTAAAGATCTCTTGCTTTCTGTCCTCTTCTGAAAATAAGTATTTTTCTCTTGGTCTCTCCTAATCTTGGTGAGTTCAGTGAAAATCTGGAAAAAGTGGAATTTAAAATATCATTTAAACAGTATTTAGTTTAATGAAATTGAAAGTTACAAATTGCTGAAGTAAATGAGGGAGAATGTATTTGTGGGGTTTTTTTCCCTCTCTTATGACATTATTCTTAAATAACAGGTTGGTAGAAGATGGGGAGCAGGTGAACATGGGCATGAGGGAAAAGTGTTCAGTTGGGGACTTTCTGTAAACTTTTTATTGAGTCTGTTCAACACTTCTCTAAGCTGTATGAGTGACATTTCTTGTGTGGTGAAAGAATGCTCCAGTAATTCCTTTGTGTTAATTCTTGTGTTGTTTATTCCTTTCCCTAAATGAAAAACAATTCCCCCCTAAAAAAGAAAGAACATCCTGAAACAAAACCTGACATTTTCTTCCTTGCAACATGATTTTATGGTTGAGATTTTATGATTGCTGTAGACCGTCCCAGATGCAAAGACTCAAATCTGCTTCATAGNAGCTATTACGCTTAAGAGTTTGAGAAACAGATGCCTAAAACTTGCTGACATCTAAATATGTCATCATTCTTGACTGCAGAATGCATTTTTAAAAAAATTAAGATGATATAATCCATTTAAATAAATGCTGTTCTGTTGCACAGTTTGCTTTATCTCTTCAGGGGGCTGCTGCTGAGAGGCTTTTAATGTGTGACTCCTCAAGGATGTCCATTTCCTTTGAGAATGCTGTTTTGGGATCTGGAATGTTATGTTCCATCAATTGGGACCTTTAAATTCCTGTCTGTGGCCTACTTCTGTAATCAGTGCAGAGTCTGAGGTTGTATCTGTTAGCTGACTTCACAGTGTATGCAATTTAGGTTCACAAGGATGTATACATTGTTTGGGGTTTTGGTCATAACTCACAGTGCACTATGTAAATTACCAAAGGAGAAAAGACAACACTTTCAAAGATCTCCAAATACCTTCAGTAACTTAAAAGACTTCTTGCTCTGGTTTACTCTGTAGCTTCTTTGGTTTTTATCTTTAGTGTTACATTAACATTTGTCCTGGTTTCATGGTTAAAAAGCCAGAGAAGAGGCTTGGAGGTTTTTTTGTAACTGTTCTGCAGCTGACTTAGATAATTCTCATTGTGCCCTAATGTGGGTACAGTGGTCACGAAAAGAGATTGCAGCTTGGCAACTTCTGACCTAAACCTCGGCCATTACTGCATTGATAAATCTGTATTGTAGGGCAGTAATAAAATATATTGCTAACAGTTTGGTTTTGTACCCCCAGACAAAAGAAAAGTATGAAAAGTCATTGAAAGAATTAGATAATGCTACTCCTCAGTATATGGAGAACATGGAGCAGGTGTTTGAACAGTGCCAGCAGTTTGAGGAAAAACGGTTGCGTTTCTTCCGAGAAGTGTTACTGGAAGTTCAGAAACACCTTGACTTGTCCAACGTTGCAAGGTACAACTGTAAGACTTCAAAATTAATGCTTAATATACTTCTCAGTGAAAAGTAATAAATGCTTCAAGTAGATCAGAGTTCTGATTTCTTTCTGAAGTGCTGCTTCAGTTTGAAAGTGTAAGTGAAAGAGATTAATTCTTTGTTTTGTTTCAAATGAGATTAGCATATATCTCTAACATTTGCCAGAAACAACAAACCTTCATTCTTGTGGTATTTTATAATCAAATATGTTCCAATTAGAAAGGATTCAGAGCTTAGAATCAAAAAAATGCTGGATCAAAGACTGGGAAAAGAGGGTTTTGGTGTATTATGTGTCTTGTATGTTGGAGAACAAACTAGAATTTATTAGTGTAGGACAGCATGAAATTTGTAGTCAATACATTTATTGTTAAAAAATTAGAGCTCAGTAATGAAATTACCTTAATCTGGGGATAAATGTTAAAGATCCATAAGTTAACCATTGCTGAACCCTTGCCTGTGTTAATTTCAAAGTCTGCTCTTCATACTGTCATATGAATCAAGCATGTCTTGCACTTTGTTCTTTCTGCCTGAGCCCTCACTGTATTCCAAGAAAGCTAAACTTGCTGCTAGGGAACTCAAGACACAGGAATACTTGCGGTGAGTGCTGTAACAAGACTGGAATTTTACATCCCACTTCTAATAGCAGAGATCCCATGCACTCTGGTTAGCACTTCAATTGCAAGGAGGAAAGGTAGAACTGAGTTTGGTTTTAACCCTGAGCAGTGTCCCAACCTGGTTTGCTATGCTGTCACACAGATGTTAGTGCTGGCATGAGTGAAGGAGGTGACAGAGAGGCAAGAACAAAAACAGAGCAAGCAATAGGTAAGGGCAAAACCACTTATTTTGGCATCATTATAGTTTTGGGTTGCTTCAAAATTCTTATGGAACTGCTGTGGGAGACAGGCTCTTTTTACTCTCATAGTGGAGAGATGGTAGAATTGCTGCCCTTTTGATTCCGTTTAATCAGGTTAAAATAAACTACAAAACAGGAACAAATGAGAAATAGTTGACTTAATGGGCAAGGTTGAAGGAAGTCTACAGAAAATGACCAAGGAGTGGTCATAACAAGGTGAAAACAAAGAACAGAACCATTAGGATGAAACTAGGGAAAAAGCAGCTGTAACTGTTTATCTATTACCTTATCTTTGCCTCTTTTAATACACTAATAAAAGGTATAGAATTAGTCCTGAAAAGAAAATTTTATTTTTAACTTTAATAATGCTAAAGAGCACAGTCTTGAGAACAGCTCTGCAATGTTTTCTAGAGATGTGGACCTAAAGTTTATTGTGGATTTAACTGATGGCTAGTGAGTTGTTCAAAACGATGTATTCCCTTTCTCAAAATACATGCCTCTCTATTGCTTAAATACATTGAAAGGACTGCTGGTGCAGAAAAAAAGGCATCCTGTGTACATTTTAAAGCAGTCAAGTAACATCTAGAAATTGAGAAATGTGGAAGTGTATTTTGAGAAAGTTTGCCTCCTTGGCAATGTGGCACTAATGAATTCTTATTTAAAATTTTTTGTGATTTGGTCTGGAAGGATTTTCAGAAATTCTCTGCCCCAAGTATAATAGCAGCTTAACTATATANGCTTAACTATATATATATATAATAATATAATAGCAGTTCTGCATCTCTTATTAGACCTTGTGACTGTTGTGTTGAGATCTTTTTATATACTGAGTTCCCTATTGCACAATATTGGTGATTTTGAAATAAATGTATTGTCAGTACAACAAATACATCATGTGCATGGTTTAGGACCAGGGGATCAAAGCTGTATCTGCAACATGACTTCTATTCTGTTAGTGAAAAATAAGTAGACTAAAAGAGAAGAAAAAGTAGTAAGGTTTTACTTTCTATAGTGTTTGATTTAAATAGTACAGTTAGTAAAATCAGAGAGTACCTAAAACAGTAAAAGCAGATAGCAGATATTATACTTTATCAAGAAAATGTTTATAACCCATTTACCTCTGCTTGAAGTTTGGGATTTTTATTTTTATGATTACTTACAATTCTCATTGGACTAAGGCAGAAGTTTTCACAGAGTCCTATGGACTTTGCACAAAACCAATTTCTACTGTCTTGTAGACAAGCTTTGAAGTTCAAGAAACTTAAGACTGGCATTCAATTGTTTCAATACAGTCCTATGTATATCCTACTTTTAATGACAGCCAATTAAATTACTTTACACAAGAGTCATCATTTTAAAATCTGGTAAACAGGGATTTTATGGTTTTGTGAACTTTCATCAAGGTTACTTGTTGGACTCCTCTTCCCTTTTTACAGGCAGTTAACAGGTCTGTCAGTTTTTAAAAACCTGCCTTGCTAGAAGTTTTTTCAATACTATTGTGAACTCTGAAATATTTTTTAGAAAACTGGCTAGGGGATTTGCCATGATTCTAAATGTTATACTAAATTTGAAAACGAATTTGTTTTGCAGTTACAAAAATATCTACCGTGAACTGGAACAGAATATCAAAACTGCAGACGCGGTTGAAGATTTGCGGTGGTTTAGAGCTAATCAAGGTCCGGGGATGTCAATGAATTGGCCTCAGTTTGAGGTAAGGTCACAGTACTTAAAACCCAGAATTGTTTTGTCTATTTTTTTTCTTCTTTGCTTTTTGCAGTATTTATTTCTGGTGTAATTCTTAACTTCAGGCTTCCAACTCTGAATTTTTTTGTTTTTACAAGTCATAGTAGTTTTCTTCTCTCAATTTTCGTTGGGCTCTTCTCATCCCATAACTTTTGGAGGTGATTATGTTGAGCACCTATTGAAAGAGCAAAAGGGGTAAACCAGAAAACTACAGTGACTTTTTTTAAGCTAAAGTCCTTACTGAAATCATTAGCCATTGTTTAGTTGATACCTCTCTGATACTTGCATATGTTATCCTTTATGTTTTATTTCTCCCTGGTGCCAGACTTCAATGTCAATCTCCCTGCTGTTAGCAGATAGTTGCAGTGTGTGCTGCAAAGACTGAAAAAGTCTGAACTAAACAGTTCGAAATTTGAAAATTGATATTTAAAATTCAATACTGCTTTATTTAAAAAAAGTTCCACCTTACCCAGTTGGTCATTTTATTGCTGGATGCTATTTTCAAAAGAAAGGAATTTTTCTAAGTAGTGTTCTGTTAACAAAGCCTACAAGAAATAAGTACAAAAATGTGTAAGTGCAGATCATACTACTCGGGTGTCAAATAGATGGAAGTGGAATGAGTTGGACCGGAATTATGGGTTTAGTTGAAATAAGTTCTAGACATTAAATTAATGGAGTGGAAGCATAAATTCTGGAGTCTTTCACTCTTCCCTTATAAACCATGACGGAAAATACCACTTGTTTTTAAAATACGGCGTAACTTTAGATTAGAAGGTTCAAAGAAGAAAATTCGTAACAGTACTGTAGAATTTCTTTGCCTGAAACACTGAAGTGCAGTTACTTCTGTGTGGGGAAATTACCATTCTTTTTCTTAAGCATTATAATTAACAAATTAAATACTCATATTACTCTTTTCCTAATCAAGTTTTTTCTCGTTTACATGCTACAAGGATGACGTAAGTAAAAAAGTCATGATCAAATGACTATGAAATTGCATTGTAAACTGCAAATATGCATAGGTCAGTGGTCTTGAAACTATGGCAACTCAGAAATCCAATATGTATTTTACAAAGTTAAAATAATGAGGTATTTGAAGAACTGCAGAAAGCACTGGACTGACTGTGCTACATGTATAAGCCGGCAGTAATAGCAACTCTGAAAAGTTCCATTTCCTGTTAAAAATGCTTACATCAAATGCCATCTTTTTTATAGAAAACTCTCTCCTGATTTTTTTTTACTTTTAAGACTTCTGAGAGAAAACATATCTCAGCATAGGATATTTGCTTGCACCCAGTTTGTTTTCTGTTGGTTCCTGCTTTACATCAGTATAGTGCATAGTATAACAGTATATCAAAGCTTAGCTCTGGCTTGATGCAGGAGTTGTGTTTAGGTCTCACCATGCCTGTCCCATCTGCTTCTGAATGGTTCAAAACATCAAGGAGGGTCTGCAAAAGTGGCATCATGAGTCTTGTCAATACTTGCGTTGATTTGAGCCTTAACTCTTATAGATGGATTTTTAGGACAATGAATTTCACTCAGTCTAGAGGAAGATACCTTAAGGGCTCAAATCTTATGGACAGGAGAAGTGATATAAAATGAATTTTAAAATTAGCTTCTTTATAAGTTATCTGAGCGTGCTTCTTGAGAAGTAAGCCCTGTCTTACAATACCTTTTTTAATTAACTGTTAGTTACCTTTTAAAGCCAGATGTCTTGGCATTATTTGAAACTGAGCCCTCACAGTACATCTTTTAAATATCTCCACTGGCCAGCTCTTTTGATTTCTCCAGTTGTGTGCCAGATGTCAGATATTTTAAGTCTTTTCAAGGAGTTCAGAATACTAAGCAGGGAAGTACAGGTAACGCTGGGATTTTGTGAATAGCACAGATACCTGTTTGCATTGCTAGAGCAGGAATTAGATGAGAACTGTAACTGAAATATTTAGAGTAACTCATTTTTAGAATTATTGGTTCAGTTGTATGTATAGATGTATGTTCCATAACTCAGTTTGAAAATTAAATGTGGTAATTACTTGTTCAATTGAATTTCTCAATTGTGTTTTGCATTCATTGGTAGGAGTGGTCTGCAGACCTGAATCGCACTCTCAGCAGAAGAGAAAAGAAGAAAGCTTCTGATGGAGTGACTCTGACTGGTATTAATCAGATGGGAGACCAGGTTTCACAACCTAACAAACATAGCAGGTAGGTTTTTTATGCCTAAATAGACTAATCGGAAAAGATTGTTGCCTTCAAGTACACTAAGCTCTACAGGATCAAAAAGTCACTGTTCAATCAAATTATAATTATCTGCAAGCATTTTTAATGATGTCTCTGCACTTCACAAATTAATTTGTGAATTATTCTTTGTTTTATAGCTCTCTTTCCATTGGGAGCTGAAAAAAACCAAGCTTCATGAGAAACTGAACTTTCTGTAGCTGATCTGGTGGTCTCTTGCTACCTTCCCATCTCTAGAAATGACAATAATACTTTGAGACCTTAGCTTGCAAAACATTTAGTCATGTCAGAATTCTGGATGTGATTAATATGCAACTGTTAACATCAACTGTTCTAAAAAGGAATGGAGCAGGCTAGAAAAATTGCACTGCCAGTAGAAAAAAGAAATTATCATCCACAAAGGACATTCTAATTGTGGAGGAATGCGCATGTGAGACTTTCCAAACTTTCTTGGGTCTTATGCTCTACTTGATAGATGTTTGGGGTTTTGTTCAGTTGGTTTTTTTAAAATTTTTTTGGCTGAAGGAGGGGTCTGGTAAGAAACTGCTTAGTGGGACACCACTGACAGTGTTCTCTTATCCAGATAGGGTCACCATAATGCTTTTTCTTTTCCAAATTAGCAGTCTTAGTGTCCAGAGTAACACAATGCAGTCAGTACAATCAAGTTACAATCCCTTTGAAGATGAAGAAGATACTGGGAGTACTGTCAGTGAAAAGGAGGACAATAAGATCAAAAAGTTGGTGAAATGTTGTTTTTTAATTGTTTTCACATTTGCACTTTCTCTATCCAGGTTTTACTATTTTCGGTTTCTGTAACACTACGCTGGTCAGTGCATGAAGTGTTTTTAAGCAGTTGTGTAAGCAACCCTGTAACCTAACTTGTCTTTCCTAACAGATGCCGTATTTGTTGCTTGATCTTTGGTTTTAAACTCCTGTGGTTATTGGCAGTTGCTAACAGAACTGCTGTTGCTTTTTTTCCTTCCTTTACGAATCCTACAAAACGTTAAAACTGAAGTGTTTTTCTAGTGAAACTACTTCTGGAGCTTTACTGCTCTGTGTCTTCCCACTGAATAAATCTGCTCTTAAGATTGCTTTCTTTTTTTGTTTAGGACTTTCTCAAAGAGCTGCCTGTTGCTTCAGTGTACAGTCTAGGGATATTCCACTCTCTTAACTGGCATGTGCATGCTGAACAGGGAACTTCCCTTTAAATTATCAAGTTGTTGCAGTATAATGAAGTTTCTCTGTTGGTGGATTGCAATATAGAAAATTGTTGAAAGCTACTGTAGAGGTGCCGAGATGTTTGGGAGGAAGGTTCTGCAAAGCAATTTAAATGTCTTATCCTAAACCAGATAATTCCTCTCATTAACTACAGCATCCCTTTTACCTTTCCAGAATAAAAAGTCCCATGGATTATGTGGATTTCTTGATAGAGAAATTTTTTGAGTTTGTGGGGAAATTGATATGTGTTGGTTTTGCCTTTTTCTAACTTTGTAAATGCATTGTAATGTTTTGGCTTTTTTTAAATGAGGCATTATCAGTTAAAGATAGATGAGACGATACCAGAAAGAAAGTTTCAAAACTGGGCCTTAGAATGGAGTTTAGGATTTTTTAGGGGTATCTTAGTGGTATTTCTAGTCTCCTATTTTAAAAGCAGTAAAGACTAATTTAAAAATCGATTTTCAGTGTTAGCAGCTATGAAAAAAACCAAAGCTATCCTACAGACTGGTCTGATGAAGAGTCCAACAACCCCTTCTCTTCCACTGATGCAAATGGAGACACCAATCCCTTTGATGAAGATACCCCTCCTGCCATGGAGGTGAGAGTACGTGCACTCTATGACTATGAGGGCCAGGAGCAAGATGAGCTCAGCTTTAAAGCTGGTAAGTTTGCAACATGCACTTAAAATATTTGTCAAAAAGGAGAAAGGCAGGGGATTTTATTTCTCTTCAGCTTTTATTTTCTGAAGTCACCTGTTTCTCTGGAGGTACAACTCCACTTACAGAATCCTGTCTAACCATCATCCCTCCTAACAGTGCTTCTTGGTATCCCCGGTTTTGCAGCACTGACTTCCAAGCTGTTTGGAATGTGTTGGCTTGCCTCTGTTTGGGATATTCCTTTCTTACCATCTTAAGCTAAACAAAATGACCTGCAGAATTGAAAATCTTCTCTCTCCCTTTTCCTACTTGGTGACAGTAACAGCTGCTGCTTTTAGCTGTCTAGAGATGTCAACCCTATAAAATTGTTTTTTGAAGGAAAATACTACAGCAGCTGATCGTGAAACTGTGTTTAATCAACTGATAATTCTGTCTTGCCCAGAATTGCAGGAGACCTTTTCCAACCAGGAATTCCAGAACAAGATTGCAGTAGTAATTTAGCAAAAGCAAACAGAATTTCACTTTGTGCAAATGAAAGAGAGAGACACTCTTTGAGCTTGTCTCTTTTGCCATTTGCTTGTCATTTATTTCCGTCTCCTGCAGTAACTAGATTAATTGTAATAGAAAAACAGGATTCAAGTGTTGCAAACAAGCTCCAGAAAGCTTTTGGTTCTGCCTCCCTTTCAGCTGTGGTTAGTAGGAAGTGTGCTAGTTCTGTAGCACCTGCGGTGGCTCCTAAGTGGGTGTTAGGGCTAAAAGTTAACCTAGGAAACAAGTCAATGTTGTAGCTAACGAGGGAACTGGTTATGTTCTGGATGTCTGCTCTGCTGATGGAGAAGGACACAGAACAGCATGTCCCCAGGTCATATTCTAAATGCAGTTTGTGCTTTCTGAACCAAGCAGCCCCCCAGCTCAGGTGGTGGTATTTTGCCTTTAACTCACCTTCCTTTTTTAGTAATGAAACCACTGAACATCCGATTTCTCTTCTTCGTAGACAGTTATTGTAGGCTTCCAGAGTGGAGGAATGGGTTATTTGTCCATGGACTTTGCTGAATTGTGCCCTGACAGAAGTACAGTAGTAACAAAACATCTGGTGCTTTCTGTGGAATGCACACAAGCCAAAAATTACTTTTGATTTTATAGACTTTAACTGCTCCTTTTTTCTCAGCAGGGGATGGAAGCATGCTAACCTCTTGAAATATATGTATTATGCCTGGGAAGCAGCAAGGGTTTACAGTAATGAGGCTTTCCTTGTCAAAACCATGCAATGTTTACATACACAGATGTAATGGTTAAATACAAAGTTAGGTATTCTGTGCTGGAATGCCAGCTGTGTCACTTGCATTAAACCATTGAACCAAGTGGCTCTCACTGTGAGGTCTGTAGAAATAAAGCAGAGGAGGTATGAACTATGAGATGTATGTAGGCTTCACTTAAAAACAGCTTAGTACTTTTGAAGGAAGAGCATTAAAGAATGTTACAACACCAGAATTTGGGATTGATAAAATTGTAGGAAAGGGATGATGTGCTAGACCGTGAATTCCTTTAGAGATGCTGAATTATAGGATGACTACTTAATTTTTAAGCAGAAGTGTTAGTGTGACTAGGTTTACACTGAACATGCAGAAGACTAAGAAAAAACTCACCAGATCAGGTGGGAGCTAATTTAAAATGTACTCAATCCTGTTTTCCTCTGTAGATATGCCTAGGCTCCTAAGCAGCTGTCAGCAGGGAATTAATGGATTTTAAGGATTTGTTCAAATGTATGTGGATATTTTCAGATGGGATTTCCTGTGGTATTCAAAGAATTTGCCTACAAAATGCTTCTAGATATATGTTACAGAATATATGCTCTGCACAGTGCCCATTAAATGTACTTTAATACATCAAACTCATTTTTTTAGTGGAGTACTTTTACACCTGGTGTTTTTTGGTTTTCTTCTCTTGGCAAACAGCTGTGGGAGGCTTCCACAGAGGAAGAATAACTTAATTCAAAGCTTATGAGAGATTTTATAATCATGCAAGAGGATGGGACATAATTATTTACGATACGTCTATCTCACCCTCCCATGGCCCTCCGCGGCTGAGAATAAATAGCACCAGTAAATGTCCCTGCAGTGTTGTCAGAATATGTTATTGCATGTGCTGGCTTTCTCATCACAGTGGTTTCATTGTAACTGCTGTGTAGATGACAATCAGAAGAGTTGGTATTTCCTTAGACCTCCAGGATCACTGAGTTTCCATGCGCAAGCTTTGATACAAATGAGTTTGTTGGGGCTTGCTGTCATTGAAATGTGAGTTCCTGGTAGTCTTTGTTTCCACTCTTTATTAACATACACTTCGTGGAAGGTTTGGAATTGTGCACTCTCATTCTGCAGCCCTAGAAAAAGTGGAAAAAATTGTAAAATGTCTCCATAAATCAAGTAGAGTCTGCAGTGCCAAACATTTGTTTGTAATGGTTTTTTATCAGTTTTCTGATAAACTTAAAAACTAGAGGAGATGAAGCTTTAACCTTTTTATCTAAGAGAAAAGCTATAAAGATAGATGTCTTGAGAAGATTTAATATGAAGCTTGACCATTTCTACCAAAGAATTTGTAGTCCTTAGGCTGGTTTATATTCTCCTAAATGACACCAAGACACTCTACTGTCTGGGACTATAATAAGTGATTAACATCTTCATCTATTGATAGCTTCATCGTCTATTTCCTATCGCTAAGATAAAACACATCTAGATAACGTCATCATTATTTCCTATTGCTAAGATAAAACACAAATCAGTTTTATCCAGGGAAATCATTTGACACAGGAGGAAATAATTGTTACTCAGTGTGGCCTTTTTTGCCTGGCTGTGGTGGAGCTTCGTTTGCTCCTGTGGAGCATCCTGAAGTCTGCAGGCTCCCCACTGTCAAAGGATTCCCTGAGGATGTGGAGGATCAGATGTGCATTGGAATCAAAATGAAGTTATCTTACAGTTCATAAATGTCTAAATGGATAGTCTGTAAGTTAGGAAGCAAATTCTGAGTTACTTAATCATTGTAGCATTTTCTTCCATGTTTCCGATTAAACCTTAAGACAATAAGCCTAATGAAATACTCATTTCACTTGCACTAGGTTGGGGGTTATAAACGTGGGGTTCTTCTGCTGGTTCAGAGGTATTTGTATGACCCACAACTGTGTTTTAGTTTCTAAGTAGCTTGCTTCTTCCTGTTTTCTTGCAATTGGGGGCCCCTCATCCAATATGCAAATCTGTAAATTATAGATCTTTGTAGTATCAAAAGCATGAAGAGCAAAGAAGGGAGGATTTCTACTTGGGCCTAGGTTGGGCAGGGGAGGAAAACTGGACATGTGTGTAACTCTCATGTATCTTCCTGTTTTACTGAAAAGGTTTCCGTTTGTTAACAATGTTCTTTCTTTTCTGTAGGGGATGAGTTAACCAAAATGGAGAATGAGGATGAGCAGGGCTGGTGCAAGGGACGCCTGGACAATGGACAAGTTGGGTTATACCCAGCAAACTATGTGGAACCAATCCAGTGACAAAGGACAAAATAAACACAAAAGTGACACAAGAGCTCTGTAGGCCTGTACAGTGTATTTGGGTAGAGTGAGAGCAAACTGAATGGATGTATAGAGCGTATATATTTTAATGAAGAGGCGAGAACTTGATACCAAAATAAGGCTGAATTAAAGACAAAAGCTTGACTCTGTTTTCACAACTTGTACGCAATGCAAAGGAAAGAGGTTAGGTTGAAAAAGTAGTATGATAGGAAAAACACTTTTTAAGCTATTTCTTCCCACATGGTCTGTTATTGTGGATCCTAAACATTTTTGCATTTTCTATGCTTATGCCTCATCCTATCCCAGGTATGTGGCTTACGCTCACTTTTGTTTAATCAGTTACTTTAAGTGACCTTCAGTAACTTGCAACTTGAATTTTAAAGATTATTATAGTTAATTTTTTATTTGTTATCGATGTCTGAAAGATGCAGTATTTTTTTATTTAAATGCTATGTAGTTAAGCACCTTTTTGTATGCTTTGATTTATCAATTAATACTTAAATTATGACATAGATTTAGTCACCATTTGACTGAATGAAAGCTCTTTCCATGTTGTAGTAATCTTTCTGTGTTGTCAGCATGGCTTGAAGTTGTAAATGGAGTTGTAAAACAAAATACTGTATTTCATAAATATCTGTTACAGAAGGTTATTTGTAGCAGAGATATCTGCAGGTGTCATGGGTTGGGAGTCTATTACAAATGTTCTTTACATGGGTTGACACTTGAACTAAGAGTTTTCCATCTAGGTCTGAAGTGGCATTCAAAAGAAAGATAAATTATGCATAAGCCTCAGAAGAGTGGCTATTCCCAGCACATGTTTGCAGGGAAAAAAAATAAAAATCTCCTTTTAACTGCTAATGATTTTTTGGTGATTTGAAATGTTAAATCTGTGAAGGCTGATTATCTTGAACAGAGAAGACTGTACAATAGACTAAATGCTTTTATTAAGAGCCTATCTATGTTGTGTATATGTACATATAATTTGATATTCCAAAATATGAAGAGCATGGCTATTAGTTATCAAGCCTTTAGGTGTCAATAAGATTTAGACTATTTTAAGAGTTTAAATTATAGGTATATTTAAATCTGCATTCCTGCCATATTCATTACTGTACCATAGACAAAGTATTCTGTGATTAGATTTTTCAGAAGTACAGTAAATACACTAATATACTCAAAATCAGTATTTGTGGATAAATTAATGAGTCAAAATATAACCTAGCTTTAGTCCTTACATGGATTATTGTAGCAGAACACTGTAAAATCTACATTTGTTTGCAGTTACAACTCGGCCAGCTGTAATCGTGTCAAATATGCATTTGTGACATTGAGAACTGGGTTGTAAAATTACAGCAGATTAGTGTTAAAAATAAGTATCAGGTAAGTAGATACACCATGTTAGGAAGCTACACTGTAGTGAAGTTAACAAATCTTTTTCAAGGTAACTATAAAACACTGTTGGTAATCTAGGACTTTATAATTTGCCTTTTGAGTTTATAGATATATTTAGTCATCATTTTCAATGAATCCAAATGTGCAAGCTTAGAAAGTGGATGTATGTATATGTCTGTCAACAAAAACTTACCAACATACTTGTTCATCCACAGGACAGTTACTGAAATTGTCAGGAATTACTGGTTTGGGTCTCTGTATTGTAAAATATTTTAGTAAACAATAAAATCTGTTAATCTCTTAAATACACAGAATGCATCTTTTACTATTTCAATGTATGTCAAAGTAGTCTTATGAAACAAATAATCCATGCATTTCATTGCAATTCATGGTGACAAAACCTGCATTGTGTAAAAGAGCCACAAAGAGGAGTGTGACATCGGTGGCACTGTGCCATTAACTAAAAAAAGGGAGGTGCCATGCACAGGAATTCTTGGCAAAACATTCCAGCAAAATCTTCATGGAAGAAGAGGAAAGTGTCTTTTATGGGTATGCAGAATCCACTGTGATGCTGCTTTCTATGGTGTTGTCAAGTCTCAGATAGTGTGGGTGAGCAGTTAAGCTTTTTATTTCTTTTTAAATATAGTATCTGAATGTCTTCTGCCTTTGAGTTTTCTTGATGACTGGCAGTCATTAATGTGCTGCTGCATGTGACGGCTGCCTGAAAGTTTTCCCTCATGTCCCCCATCAGTGCTGGCTGAACAGCAGATCCCAGAGGATCATAATCAATGGCACAGGGTCCAGATGGGGGCCTGTCACCAGTGGTGTGCCCCAGTACTGTTTAATTGTTTAATTTACTCATCAGTGACTTGGGAGAAGGGGTAGGAGTTGGGAGGAGCGGCCGATCTCCCCGGGGGCTGCACAGCCCTTCCCAGGGACCTCAGCAGGTTGGAGAGATGGGCAGAGGAGCTGTCTGAAATCCAGAGAAGGCAAGTGCAGGGTCCTGCACCTGGGGAAGGATAACCCCAGGCACCAGGACAGGCTGGGGTGACCTGCTAGAGAGCAGCTCTGAGGAGAAGGACCTGGGGGTCCTGGTGGACAACAAGCTGTCCCCGAGGGCAAGGAGATGAATGAGAACTCTGCAAGGTACTTTTGCAGCTGTTTTACACTTCTGGGATCATAAGTAACTTATTAAATATTAATAAATAGTCAACTGCCACCTTTCTACTTAACCTTTTAACAAACCTACAAGTCCAAGCACAAATCCCTCTGGGGGACACACATATCCTCCCACTTGTTATTACTGTAGTCAGTAACTGATTAAATGTTCATTTATTTCATGGCAGTTTACTTCAGCTTTTATGAGGGACATCAGCAAGAACTTTTTGAATATCCAGGTCACTTGTTACCTCAGCTAGATCATCTTGACACATGAAATCTCCAAGCCTGTGAGGTAAAAAACAGATGAATTCTGAAGCACTGTGGTGGTAGACAGTTCTAGAATCCCTGTGCAGAAAGGACTGAAATCTGACTGCTGTGGCAGAGATGGGAACATGGTCATGTGGCAAATGCAGGTGGCATTTGCAGTGGGGTGCTACATGTAGCTGAAGCTTTGCAAGTCCCCTGCATTGCTGGTGCAAACAGTATCCCCACACAAGTGTATGTGGCTGCTTGTAAATCCCAGTACAGCAAATGTTTGGCTTTGCACTGGGCAGTGGTGTTAGGATGTAGACACTTCCAAGAGTGGAAAGCTCCATGAAACCTCACCTGTTTGAAGTGGTTATGCTTCATGATATTATCAGGACAAACACTGCATTAGTACTAAATAAAAAGGTTGAACTGGTTTCATCAACTGGTTTTTAATGTAGATCCTAAACTTCATTTCCATGTGGTGGGAGAAGAATTTGAATGCTTGATCTCTCTCTTCTAGTGAAGGCTTTTTCTGTATGAATTATTTATACTGCAGTGATACATCTGTGACTGTGTTGTGCGTTTGAGGTCACCATTTGCAGAGGGCTGGCCTGAAACTTGCTAAACTGCAGTTGTCATGAGGCTACATATTTACATATTTACAACATAGCTGTGAGTAGAGACAAACTTTGCTTAGTGTGACCAAGCTTTCCAAAGGGCATCAAGCAGAATTTATGTGTCTTTGTATTATTTGTAAAGTTAGAATTTATATGTATTTATACTTAACTACTCCAGGCAGATGCAAGTGCCAATTTCTGGTTGTCAAACCAGTCAAAGCACAGACTGTTCTCAAGAGATAATCCCAAATTGTTCTCCTTTGTATTTATATGCCCTGGCAGGGCTGTCTGGCCAGCTCCAGGAGCCCAAGACTTGTGGCAGTTGGGTAAGTGAGAGTAGGAGAAAGCCCTGGAACATGTTACTTTGCCTGTGCTTCATCAACTCACACAGTAGTCCTTCTGCCCAAAAAATGTGTGTCCGCCAAATAATACAGGAAGAACCCCTCAATTTCAGAATGGCTGTGCAGAAAAGGGGGGATTAGAACAGGATTAGTCAGGGAGGAAGGGCCTCAAATGTCTTCAGTCCCATCTCATGCTCAACCCTGAACTAAGAACAGGTTGCTGAGTGTTGCTGAAAAACTCCCAGGACAGAGTTTCCACAGCTGCTGTGGGCAAACTGCTCCAGTATCTGATCGTCATCACCATGAAATCGTCTTCTCTTCAGATGAAATTAGAATTGTGTTCTGGGTTAGTGTGAATTAAGAGCCCTTGGGTTTTGATTTGCAAATCAGCAACCCCCAGCATCATGCTCTGGCAGTGAATGGCTGTCATTTGCATGTGATTGAAGGGCTCCTAATGCAGGGCATGCTGTACTTGCCAGGCACTCGTTTCTGAGCATACGAATACACCAATGTTCCTCCATGTATGTATTTGTCACACCAGCTGCCATGGAAGCAATTTTTAAAAGGTTCCCTGTGCTCTGGGAATACAAATACTGTTTTGGACATTCTTGAAAACCACCAGCAAGGTGCGATACTGCCACACTGAGGTACAACTGGCAAAGTAGCACTTGTGGGCCACTTGCGGGCCACTTGCCCACTGCTGCTACTATTCTCCCTCTGTGCCTTCCCTCTTTTCTGCACTCCACTCAAATCACAAACTTGCTGAAGAACAAGAGGCCCACCTCTTGTTCCTGGAAAGATTCATCACTTTTCAGGGTTTATTCTGTTGGCTTCCTTTATTTAGACCAGTTTGCTTCTCCCCCGGGCCTAGGCAATCACCATTAGGGAGAAAATAGGATATTGGGGGTATTTCCAAAATTTCTTGAATGAATTGGTGTTCATTCCCATGGCAAAGAAAATGACAGCACAACATACCATGGATAGTGGTACCAGGGAAGGAATCTGTGATCCTTGGATAGATTTTGTCAAGGTGAAACTCTGCTGAGAGTTTAGGACATGAACAACGTAAGGCCAGGGGAGTCAGTGATGCTCACAGTGCTGGGTCTGAGTAAGGGCCTGCATTGCTTACCGAAGTAGAGAACACTCCAGTGCCTAGTGCCTAATCCACAGCCACTCTTGAAGCTAAGTTATCTGGGTTGGGGTTTTTGTGTTTTGGGTGTTTGGGTTTGGTTTGGGCTTTTTTTTCTATTTATTCAACATGCAGAGCAGCCAGTGAATGATAAGTATTGCCTTTTCCTTGCTGGAGATGGACAAGCTCATGCCTTCCTTCCTGTTAGCTCCATTCTCTATATTACCCGTCTCCCACAACCTAGACGCTGCTCTATGATTGCAGGACCTGCTGACCTCCTTCCATTCACAAACAGAAATGCTTTTATTCCATCTTGTCCAGAATTCATCTCCTGACAATCAGCTGAGCTTGCAGTCTGCAGCAGGAATCTGTCCAGAATGCACAGATACAGAGTTGAATCGCAAAGTATGGACAAGGTGCTGTGCATTTCTGAGCACTGCCATAGGCTCATCCCCCTCTTGCTGCCTGGGTGGAGAGCTGTGGACTGTCTGCAGAGCGTGACACTGAGCAGCAACTTTTTGACATCCCAGCTTGGGACAGAGAGATACCAATTCCTGAGACAGAAGTCCCTC
Organism: Pomatostomus ruficeps; assembly: GCA_013400735.1. NCBI lineage: Eukaryota > Metazoa > Chordata > Aves > Passeriformes > Timaliidae > Pomatostomus > Pomatostomus ruficeps. The sequence continues at coordinate 40,088 of VYZT01060994.1, forward strand.
TGCGGTGTTACTTGCCTGTGATTCCCAAAAATGCACTTTTGGGGTCTCTGGATGCTGCAGTGGAAGCACCTTGTTTTTCTCATGTTAAATGTTCAAGTTAAATGGGTAGATTGTACTTTTTTTTTTTTTTTTTTTTTTTTTTTTTTTTTTTTTTGAATCCTTGCCAGGATAACTAGTGCCTGACTCCTGTGGATAAGCCAGGAGCTCCAGGGAAAGGGCACACTTCTGGATTGCCGTGCTGAGTGCCCAGCATGGGGACAGCACTCAGCCCACGCTCCAGCAGAGATCCCTGTCCCAGTGTGTGGGACTGTGCTGCTCTGAGGTGCCTCAAGCAGCACGGCCAGGATGGGCTGTGACGGGTGTCACCACCCCGAACAACTTCCCCTGAAACTAGTAAGAACTGGGGGTTCTGAGCTGCTGGGGGAGACCAGGAACCTGCTGGATTGAAGGCACTGAAGGTGGTGCAGGGTTGAGGCTGGGGGGCAAAACTTAGGAATTGATTATTTAGACAGCTGGATAACTCAGACTGTGGAGGGGAGGGCAACCCAAAACTTGTGTTTGCAATGCAGTAAAAAGTATATCAAGGAAAGAGCCTATCACAGAGAAGATCTTTTACCAGCTCCTGAAATTCACTGGCACTGTGGCTAAGAGCCCAGGTAGTTCTGTAAGGCCATTGTGAGGCTTTTTCTGTATTGGTATCACAAGAGAATTAGAAAGTACCACCCACACCTGGTGAGGGGGGGAAGCCTGAGGATGGAGTGCCTCAGACAGTTCCCCTGGACTGTCCCCTCCCCCGTGCAGGACTCTAAAGTGGATGTGGTACCTGTGGTCACTCGAGCAGGTCTGTCGCTCCTTGCAGTCAAAGCAGATGCCAGGTAGGAATTTAGTGCTGCTATCAACAAAGCAATGTTAGCACATTGTGTGCTGCCACTCACAGGAGGTCAATGGGACAGAAGAGCTCAGGCACAGAGAACTCAATAACACTGCAGGGAAGCCTCGTGGGCCTGTAAAAATAGACAGGAAAGCAAGTGAGAAACATCAGCAGCTTTGGTTTCACAACTCACCCACAAATTGTACTAATTCTGTATTATTCATCTTATAGACAATACAGCTCACAGCACCAACTTCAGAGAATATGTCTTTTGACTTGTTAAACATCTTTAAAGGTAAGACACATCCAAGTAAATATAATATACTGTGTGCATTTAAGCTAATGGTAAGTTCCCCAAATGACACTTTGAAGAACTGTGATTATTTTGCCTCAATTACAGATTCCATCCAATTTTTTTGATATGGATTGTCTATTATTTTAAAAATTTAGTAAAGATACATTTTAATTATGTACCGCAAGTTTAAGTGGTTATGTGGTATCTAAACTGCTGAATGAAATAATTCTGCTAATTGGATTTAGTACCAACTGTTCCCTCTCCTGTGACATGTTAAAGAATTCCGTGTCTAACTTAGTGATAGTGTTGATTCTTGAATGATGAGGTGAGCTTGTAACCTTTTTGATAGAGTTCATTATTTTTGGTTATCTTTTGCATGTAGTAGAAAGAGCCTTGAGAAATTATTTGCCTCTGAGTAATCTTAGAGAGCAGGTTATAGTCCTGTCCTGCACGGTGCTAAGAGTGATCTGTGGCACTCTCACCCACCCACCCTGAGAGCAGGCATCAGGCACAACTCTGCTTTGACTGTAGCAGAGGTTTTTTAACTCTGAGATGAGGTGGGAAAATTGGTCACAGGACCAGACCACATTGGTACAATTCTGAACACTGTTTCCACTGACTGCGAGTGCTTTATTTTCAGCTGGTTTTGGGTTTGGTTTGGTTTTTTCTTTTCCTTTGCACCTCACCAGCCACAACCTTTAGAGCAGACAAACACTTAAGTGCTTGTAAGGAAATGTGCATTTTTTTTTTATCATTCACTAAAGCACATAAGAAAATGAAGCATTTACAATATTCAGATGCTAACAAGATATTTCCTGTGTGCACATGAGCAGCAATGGCCAAGGCCCCTGCCCCTGCTGCAGCACAGAAGACCAGGTATACTGCTTCTATTTGAGGGAAGGCTTGGAAGCTGCTTCCTGGAGGATTGTGCCAGTGGGAAGCAGATTCCATCCTCCTCAGGGACAGCAAGACAAGGAAGCACAGCCCTGCTGTGCTCTCTTTTGTACCTTTCCATTCCATCTCTGCTCTTTGCCCTCCTCATTCCATTTCCCAAGGCAGGAACAAGTCAATAAGGCCCTTGCACCTTATTGTGGGACCACAAAACTGACTTTGCCTGCAGAGAAGGTTTGGATGGCTCTGTTTATACATGACACAAACATTAATGTACATAAATGGAGACTAAAACCCGATGGTTTTGATATTTTTCTGCAGCTGTCCAGGCACTTACACAACTTTAAGGGTAGGATTTGCTATTCAGGCACAGTCGTTGCTCCAGCACTGTCAGTTAACCCCAGGCAGATCCAATTCAAACCTCGTAGCTCAGCCCCAGAAGGAGCTCCTCTAGTCCATACCTTAGCCTGGTATTCACTTTTAACACTCTTCTAGAGCCCTGCTGATTCCCAAATTTCAGAAGGCACCTGGCAAATAACGTCACCTCCCCAGAAGAGAGCAAACAGAACCTGGTGACAGCCATGAGGGAGTTAAACAGGAGACAAAGCACTACTGGCATTAAATACCTGTCTGGGCATGCCAGTGCATTCCTGCTTTACACACTGCAGCTTATGTTTAATATAGGCGCAATGCAAAGTGCAGGTCAGACATCACATGGGCAGTAGATTGTAGCACGGATGAGGCCGACTAGGCCGAGGAGCCAAAAGGAGAGCCAAATGAGAGACCACACAGAGAGAGCAAAAGAGAGGGCAAAAAGAGAGAGAGGGCAGAACCCTCTGACCTTTATTTATACGTTTTTACAAATCACCGTGGATTGGAGGTAGAAATCACTACCTCTCCATTCCATTGGTCAAAGCATCTGTCTATCATATTTCTCCACCCAGGATACTGGAATGATAACAACAGAGACAGTTAACAAAACATAGATAGTTGTCAAGAAACCATGGCCATGTTTACAGCAGAATGTGTGAGAAAGTATCACAGCAAAGAGAAACACTGAGAAACTGCAAAACTCAGGACAACAGTAGATATTAGATTTTTACTGAGCCTGTGATGGGCACTGAGCTGTGTGAGTGATGGTTGTCAGTGAATGGCTTAAAGAGCTGTCATGATTGAGACTTTTCTTGTCATTCAAGAGCTTTTTGGTTGTCCCACTTACATGGTTTTATCAGATTTCTCAGCTCTAAAAGAAAACCTGAGTGATTTTATCCAAGATTGAAGTTAGCCCTGTTCTAAGCAGGGAGTGTGACTTGATGACCCTCCCATGCAAATTTTTCAGAGGCTCTAAAGTGGTGATGGTTGTGACAAGGAGAGGAAAAGGATCAACAGGATATATTTAGACTTTTAATGTATTTTAATTGTGCTAACTATATTGATTCTATATTCAATATATAATAATAATTGTGTTCATTTTCATTGAACTTTATAAAATTATTATCTATGCCATAGCTGGAGCACGATAATACATGTGATAAACAGAGGGAATTTATGAGGTGAAAGATGAGGAGAATAAACCAGAGAGTTCTGCTCCACAAGGTTTGGCTTTGTATCAAAGTGCACAGTTTGGTCTTTGACCACCACACTCACTCATGGTCCCAGGGTGCTTTTTCTCTGTAAAATTCAATTTATTAATCCAAATGCTGCTCAGACATTACTGGGGACCAGTGGGTTCTCGGTTCCATAGCTAGCTGTGCACATTCTACATCCTTTCTCCATCAGCTGTTGTGCAGCTGCTGGATCACCCCCACCAGTTACTGCTGAGGAGACGCTGACCTCCAGCCGCTCACGTGTGATTCTGCCTGTGGACTGGGTACTGTGCTTGCAACTCCTCTTTAGGAAATCTTATTTGTGGGGTTAAATCGTGAAAACAGTAATTTACTGTGCAGATACGCTGGCATTTCCTATGTGCCCAAAGCACGTAGGGAGAAAGACTTGAGACAAGACAAAAATGGCTTTTCAAGAAACCATTCCTTTCTGCATGGAAACAGGGCACGGCACCAGGCTGGGGAAGTCCCTGCAGTGAAAGGAGAACCCGCCTGCTCTTTCCAAGCACAGGTTTGATTTTCCTTACGCCCCGTCTTTTACTGCCATCTACTGGCTCTGACTGAAGGCTTCTTCGTCGGCGCTGAAGTAAATATCTTTGGTGTACTCCATTCATTTAAGAGCTACAAGTTTTGACAAGGGACCCTCAGAGAGGGCTTTGGGGATGGATTAACTCAGAAATGTAATTAACTGAGGAACATAACACTTGTGGAATGGTAATCTCAGGCCAGAACTGAGAAGAAATCACGGATAAAGAAAGTAGAAGACAATTCTGAAAAGTCAGCTATAAAGTGTTGCATTTCAGCATTTTGAAAACAAATAATTTGGAGGTAGTTTATTTATTTATTTATTTTGAAGAAAAGCTTTTGTTTGGAAAACAACCCCCCCAGAACCCTCCCAATGTTTCATTTAAAAGGGGCCAAAATGCATCTTGAGAGTCAATTATATTTTTGTGGCCTTACCTGCAGCCAGGACTAGCAAAATGTCTCCAAGCAGCACCTCAAAGCTCTCTCAGAAAGCAACTGTTTCCTTGGACAAGAATGTCCAGCAGTTTGCCTCTCCTTGTGCCGTCAGGGAATAACATCCTGCAGGCTTTGGCTGTTTCACAGCTCCAGGAAACTGCAGTATCTTGTAAATAATCAGATGGGTATTGAGTCAGGCAGAAATCATTCAGAAAAGGTCATGCCTTGATTTAGCTGTTGATAAAGCGAGGCAATGTTGAAAGAACTTTTATTATGGTTGGGCCCTGATGAATTTCTTCATCTCTCCTCTTACACACCACCTCTGGGTAAATCCACCTGAACACACCAGTGCTCCTGCTCTCAGAACAGAAAAGGAGAGAAGGCTCCAAGTCCAGCCCTTTTCATGTTGCTGCAACACAGCCAGGTATTGAACCATGTCAGCAGGTCTCCTCCTGCCAGGAACAGAGTGGTGACCTCCCTGTGGGTAGGTACCCTGTGGGCTAGGGTTATCTTTTTTGTTCCAGTACTTTTCTAAGGAAACCACTGGAGCTGAACAGTGGCTCAGACAATTCCCCTCTTCACTTGTCACTTCCAGTTTTTAAAACATCTTTAATGACTTGCTGCAACCCCTTGAATTGACTCTGCCCTATGTATCTGCCCACTTATTTTCCCTGTAGGATGTGCTACATTACAGCTGGTTGGGAACAGGCTCAGAGGAAAAGGAGAACGCTCTTTTCAGAAGGGCAGGCCTCAGATTTAAGAACTGAATTCCAGTATCCAAGTCTGCTTTGACACATATCTCCTTCATGAAACTCCTCAAGGGCAAGAAAGAAAAAACCTGATGTCATAGTAAGGAGCAGAGGAGGAATTCTTAACTCTGTGGTCTCTAATCACCACAGGAGGCAAGAGGAGAAGCCAGTACCATAGGGAGATGTCACGGCATCCTTAATCCTGGCAGAGTACTTACATAAAATTTACTTTCTACAGCATTCATGGGCAGAGGACGCTCCTCAGCAACATACACCCTTCTCTGAGTGTATTATTTACACTGTATCAGAGATTAGTTTACATTTCTTTTACACTTTTCCACACAGAACAATCGTGACCAAGATTTGATTATTCAACCCCATGGCAGGGTAGCACAATTATTGATACTGGAGTTTTAAAAACAATATGAACAGAGGAGGTCCACCTCAAGTCACTCCTGTTGGTGGAGATAAAGGGTTTGGATCCACCAGTCTGAATAATGGAGCCAAAGGGCCTTCCCGAACCAGCCGAAGTCATAGCTCCAGGGAAAGACAATACTGTTTTAATCATGGGACCTGGGCAAGAAAAATGGGAATATGTCCCTGCAGCCAAGTGTTCTATGTGAGAATAACTCAATGTTATAGATTCTTTTGTTACAGATCCAGCATGACTAAATCTACCTGTTTACTGCAACAATCCATTTGGCAGCAGATATTATCCATGTGATGGGAATGGACCGCGAGCAGTG
>VYZT01060995.1:0-47272 GCA_013400735.1 Pomatostomus ruficeps
GTAACTTCAACAGCCAGTATCTCGAACAAAGCATTTCCCAGGTCTCTCCAAACTGCCTCAGAGAGCACATCTCCAAACTTCTGGAAAAAACCCTAGATTTTCCCCAGAAATACACCTTCTCCATCTCTGGGCTGGAAATTAAAACCCCCTTTCTCTCCAAAGCAATCTCTAAAATTTCCAATGCCAAGGAATCGCCTGAGGGATCTGTAAGAACCACCATTTTTAAAATCCAGGCCCTCCAGGGAAAACTCCCTTACCTGATCCGAGCCCACGCACCTTCAGGGACTACCAGATGTACCTCGGATGGGCCACCAGATGTGGATGTTCCTGCACTGTACTATATGGACACAAACACATGTACCTGAACCAGGCCGAGGAGCCAAAAAAGGAGAGGCAAATGAGAGACCAACGAGAGCGAGCAAAAGGAGAGGCCAAAGAGAGAGAGGGCAGAACCCTCTGACCTTTATTTATATGTTCTTAGAAATCACTGTGGATTGGAGGTAGAAATTACCACCTCTCAATCACACTGGTTAAAGGAAAAATCCATCACATGTCTCCGCCTAGGAGAATGGAATGAAAACAACAAGGACAGTTAGCAAAAACATGGCCATGTTTACAACAGCATGCGTGAGAAAGTATTACAGCAAAGAGAAACATTGAAAAACTGCAAAACTCAGGACAACATAACAGGTTCTTAAGAGCTTCTCAATCTACTTAAAAAACACAAAAGCCACTCTAAATATCTTAAATATCCAATGCCTAATCCAGAGCCTACTGATTTTAATGGAAAGATATTTGCTGTCAGTGGGTTTGTAAATAGTTCCTTGAAATCATTATGCCAAATCTGTTTTATTCCCTCTGCTGTATGACCAGGCCAGATTTAGTATTCTTCTATGTCTAACAATGTTACAATGTTATTAGAGAATCTGCTCTAATGGAGGTTCTGGTGCTCAACAAAGGGGGGAAAAAAGGGCAATTTCAGTCCTGATGTAAAGAGACCAAAGAGATGAGGGAAGGTGGAGATCAGAACAGCCGTGTGAAATGGAAGTTCGTGTCATATCAGATGTTGCTGTGGGGGATGATGGCCAAAGAATTTCCACACCCCTTAGTGAATATATATTAGATGAGAATCATCAACTTTAAATACACTTCATGAGGGGGATGAAGGGTCGGGGCTCTCAGGACTAATATAGCTTGGATAGACATAATTGATTGGACTTTGACTGTAGCTTGGGCTCAAAGGCTAAGTTTGCACTGTACTCAAACTGGTCCCATGGGGTGAGTAGTCCCACAGGTTTCCTAAAGTGTGATATGGCCTCAAGATCTGGCTTTACATACCAGTCTTTGTGAATCCGACACGTCAGAAAATGTGGAAGCGCTTCTAGGGTAGACTTTGGCTGTCTTGGCTGCACGGCGTGATGGCGTGACATTGATTGGTCTGACAGTACATGAAAGGGACATAAGCAGCACACAACTGCAGGAAAGAAATTTCCCCTTTAAAGTCCTACATGCTCTAAATACAATCCAAAGAATATACCTGATAAAACCAGGATAGATGTGATGAAAATGTTCGAGTCCAGTCTTAAACCTGCTATTAAAGCACAGAACTATACTTGGGACACCTTCTGGTGTAATGAGTTGAGCCTATCTCACATCCCACCATTCCTGGCTCATGAACAGGAGAGTGAATCTCTACTAAAGTGCTGGAGAATATCAGTGCCTTGTCTCCCTCTCTTGAGGGTCTGAGTTTCTCCAACTCCACTAGTTTGCAACCAGGGCTTAGCTGTACCTCATCTGAGCAATATATACCTCTGAGGAGAATGCTTAGAACAGTGCTTGGACAAATTATGAATCATTAATCAGATTTTGAAAAATATATAAGGTTTGTAATAAATGACATACATTTATTAATAAATACTAATTTTAAATTCATATGGGACATAATAAAAATAGTCCAGCAAAGGACCATGGAGATAACTATGGTATTGGAACATCTCTTCTGTGAAAAAAGGCTGGAATTGTTTAGCCTGGAGAAGGCTCAGGGGAGATTACTATGTAAAGGGTAAGGGTAAAGAAAATGGAGCCAGGCTCATTTCAGTGGAATCCAGTGGCAGAACAAGAGACAATGGAGGCAAACTGAAACAGAGGAGGTTCTGTCTGAACATCAGGAAATATTTTTTTACTCTGAGAGTGGCTGAGCACTCAAACAAGCTACCCAGAGAGGTTGTGGATTCTCCATCCATGGAGAAGTTCAAAAGCTGTCCGAATGTTGTTCTGGGGCAGCTCTAGGCTCTAGGTGACCTTGCTTGGGCAGGAGAGTTGGACATGACTTCCAGTGGGCTCTTCCAGCCTCAACCACTTTGTGGTTCCATCATTCTGAATACATGGGAGTCATTATGCTCATACTTACAATTGCAAATTCTCTGTAGAAGTAGAGAAGTGTGAGTGCATGGTCTTTTCCTCCAGAGTCTTCTCCTTTAAATACAGGTGCAAAAATAAAAGATAAAAAAGCATTATTTAACAATGGTAGTCCCAAAATTTAAGTATTAATTTCCAGTGGAATCAGAAAGGCAGAACTAAACTCATTATAAATGAATCAACTCAGTTACATTGTTCTCCATATATATTCATGTCTTTGGAAGAATGTATTTTTGCTGTTGTTCACTGTTTCATTGTTTCATTTATCTCATCTCTTCCTAACCCATTTGGAAGTGTAGTAAGAATAGTGGATTACTCTGTAGAATTGATTAGTTGACAATACGGATAAGGCTTCTCTTTTATTTTCTCAAGGTGCATTTCTAAATTTTCATGTGCCTTGTCAGTTGTCTTTTTTTTTAAATTACATTTCTCAGGAAAATGTTATACTAAAATGACTAAATTCCACAAGACAGTAAACTGAATGATTGAGCTGAATGAACAAAGAAGCAAATTATATAGTAGGTTAATGACACTCCCAAAAACTTGGGTGAAAAGCTAAAGCAGGAGTGGAATACTAATCAGAAGCTGCCTCTAACCAGCAATTACATATGCTTGTGAAAAATACTACTTTTAAGTTATATTAAATCCCATTTATTTGGTTGCAGCAGCAGGAGCCATGATTTCTTAATATTTAATTCTTATGGAGCAAGAAAAATATTTGATCCATAATAAGATATTATTGGGCACGGAGGAACTAAATACAGAACGTATTTCATGCAGCAAGCACTGCTGTATCTATGAAGGCTCTGAATATAAGCCTGTGCTTACTCAGGGTGTGGCTGTATATGGCAATTTAGGGCAATTTGGCATTTCCCTCCGTGGCAATAGTGTACTGCTTGTTTCTAGCAGACAAGTGTCTGTGCTGCAGAAACCACCATAACATCTTTCAGTAACTGCTGCCCTTGTTGGCAGTGGCAGCAGAGCACTCCAAGGGAGCCAGTGTGGAGCTCAGGCCTGGAAATGTTTGTGGGGCAACATCTGCTGGGGCTGACTGGGCTTCAGCTGACATAAAGATTTCATACAGAAGACTTTTAGTGCTAGAGTTATCTTTCTGACCCCTTTCAAGAAATCTAAAGTAACCTATTTATTTTTCAACGGTGCCCTGGTTACAGATATTACAGTGCTGGTGCTATTCTAGAGGCTAGCGGTGTCCTTATTCAAAGGTTTAACTACTGCAAAGTCAGCTGGGAGGTACTGAAGTATTCTCACTCATGAATATTACAGCAAATTTCTGAAAAGAAACAAAGAAACAAAGAAAACTCCATTTCACGCTTTTTACTACAGACCCCCAGAAACCCCTGTGCCACTGAGCACGCTATTTCTCTTGATACAAAAGACAGACAAAAGATGGTGGGGGGCAAACAGGGCTCCAGGAAGTGAAGTGATCTGCTGAGGATCACCCAGAATATTCATTGAAGAGATAGGAAGAAAGCATGAGTCTACTGATGCTGCTTTAGTCTCATATCCAGTAGATCCTGGGATTTTCATGCGCATCCCTCAATGGTATCATGTCAGTGCACTGCATATTATTTGTATATCACTTATTAGTTGTAACGTATTCCATATGTGTCATGGTTGATCAATACACAACAACAATATTAACAGGTTACTGGTTAGATCCAAATTCCACCAATATAAGTGTATCAAAAAATTTTGAATGGAGCTTATGATAAACTAGAAGGACAGTCACTGCAAGTCTGTATGCTATTTGAAAGATAAAAAAAAATAGCAATAAGAGCAAGGTAAGAGCAATAAGTAAAGTTTATCAGTCCTTAAAATAACTTAATATTTTGTTTTGTGGAACATTTTTGAAGTTCCCAACATCCTTGCCTTGATAGAAAATCATCTATCTCCCAGAGTTACAGAATCCTAAGAAACTTGTGAAGACTGGCCTCCTTATGTTATAAAAGATAAATTTCTGAGGACTTTGTTCAAGAACCTTGAGATCAGAACCCCGATTTTTGAGGGCTTGCAGCTTTTCAACTTGCTCTGGTTTGCCAGCTGAATTTTGCCTTCTGAGAATGTTCCGAGCTACTAGTAAGAAGGTAGGTGGGTGAGCAGAAACTGGGTAAGAAGTCTGTGAAATGTTTTGTTGTCACTGGACTGGCATCTCCTGGGGAGAGAAGATTGTTGCATGGGAAAATTTCTGATCAGTTTGATTATGATTGCCTCCAATAATGCAAAATGCATAGATTCTATTTTTACAGCACTGCAGGCCTATAGTCCAATCTCTTTGTGTGTGTGGGCACATTGCAGAGGGTAGGTACACACCATTTCAATATGTCGTGTTTGCAAAACAATGTAAAGCTTCTCTAACAGTAACAGGGCTCCAAGAGTGAGATTGCTGGGATGTGATCAGGCCCTGGACTATACATCTGGAGGCCAATCCAGGAAGATATTTTTTGCTGATTATTTGTTATTAAAATGAGCTGTACATTATCAATCATTCTGAAAATATGCATGGACCTTCATTAAAGGCTTGATGACTATATGAAATTAATTAATAAAGAAATAATATTCCTAGAAATGGAAACTATCAACATTGGTTTCTTTTTTGATTTATATGAGTAATATTATACATGATGATTGTAATAAGTTAAGTTAATGGAAAATGTCTACGATTTATAAGTGCACTTCTAACTAGTTCCGTCTGAAAGAGATAAATATGTCAAGAAATTATACTAATTCCCTCCCCTAACTATGAGAAGATATAAAGATATGATTTAACATGTCACACTTGCAATCAGAAAAAAGTCCTACAATCAGGAATCTGTAATAAATATTTACATCGTGTTTTTTTGAAGACAGAGAGAGTGCAAACATATTCGAAGAAGACTAAATATGTCTGGAATAAATTCTAAAAGTAATTTCCGCTGAAGAGAGGTTAATTCTTGCTTTACAAAGCAGGGCTACAGCTAACAGTGTCCTTCCTGACTGTGAGCTTCTAAAGTAGAACTTTTAGATAAGCAAAGTGGTTTACTGTAACAGACACATATCTGAAAGCTGAGAATACATAAGAGTAAAGCCCAGACGTGGGTTATATATCTTAGTGCAAGTGCTCTGGGTTATGTAGTGCAAGTCAGAGGCAATCACAGAATGCGTATGTGGGGACAGGTATCATTATGCTACATCCAGGTTTGGATTATTGCTAGGTGTGAGAAATATCTGCGATGTCACAGAGCCAAAACTCACACAAGAGTTTGTACAACATGACTGCTCTGTGGTGCTGCTGAAAGCAGGGAAGGAAGGGAACTCTGCAGGTTCCCTCTCTGCCTTGTGAGAGAGCTCCAGAGAAAAAAGGAGGCACATGTGGAAACCTTGTCACCATGCTCTTGCAGTGGGAGTTCTTCAGTGCCTGAGGCTTATGCATGCCACAGGAGATGTGACAGGCTACTTTGGTTAGATACCATATTACTGATTTAATCAATCAGTTAAGGTACCTTCTCAAGATAATACTTCCAATTTGAAAAAAAGTTATGGCTGGTAAAACTCCTGAAAGTAAAATATATTTTCTGGTCATATTGAAAGTCTTATACCTTGTTGTGGTGTGCTCTGGCCAGTTTTGGTTTATCTCATGGTCAGGCTCTGCTATCTCCCCCCTCACCCCCCTCGGTATCTGGTTTCCCCCTCTGGAGGGCTCTGTATTTCACAATCCTATACAAAGCCCGCCAAGTTCAAGCCCAGCACTCCTACCTCACAGGATGCTTGTACCCTACCCTGCCCCCTCGTGTTGGTATATATGTAACTGTAACACGTGGTGCCAGCACTGCTTCCCTGGCACAATCCTGGTGCCCGAATAAACATCTGGGAAAGCCCCTCCTCTTGTTTCTCCTTCCTCGGTGTGCCTGTATCATTGGTGGACTAGGTGAACCCCTGTTGGAACTGCGCCAGCCCTCCCGCACCCCCGAAGCAGCCGCCCAGCCCCTGGAACTGCGAGCAGTCGCCCGGTGCCCCCACTGGAGGCATTGCGGCAATATCTGATGCCTGCATATGTCACAGAAATTAATTTCTCTGTTATTTCCTGTTCAAATCTTTCATCTCCTGCATAAGATAGTGAACTTCTCCATCATTCAGTGATTTTGGTTTCTTCTGGCATGGAAAATGGGTTGGAAGCTTTACCTCTCATGGGATGACTGGGCAATCCTTCTTAGCAGGTGCGCTGCTCATTTTGCCACTAATTGCCTAAGGTCTTGCAGTAGGCCTGCCAGAGATAAGGTGGCTTCTCAGCTGTAAAAACTCGGATTCCCATCTCCCTGCTTTGGCTTTGCTCCTCTTTACAGTGCTTGTGTGAGTGAGGCTGATCCTGAGTAAGGCTGGGAAAAGTGGAGCAGTCTCAGCAAGTTTTCAGTTTTTAAGTTCAAGGCTTCTGTTGTAAGGATGTGGCAGCTGGGCTGGAGACACTGGCTCTGCTGCCAGACTTGAAGCAGGAGAATGAATCCATAGTGCAGAATCTCAGATAAACCAAGGGTCTCACTCTGAAACTGTTTGTGGATTTGGGCAACACAAACAAAGTAGGTTCATCGTTTAGAGCAGCCAGAAAGTTGCAGTGGTGGGGAGAAGGATTCAGATGGACAGTAGTCAGTGAATGGATGGTATTTCCAGACCAGCATGGAAAGAAACTAGCTTGGAAGATCCATGATGAAAGGAAACTGAAATCTTGGTCTGCTGGCCTTCAAAATTGGTAGGAAGCTTACAATGGGCTTCAAGGGCTCTGTCTAAGGCCTTGCAGGCAGCAGGGAAAGGCCATAGATGCTGCTGCAGGAACTCTCCGTGTTTGCAGCAGAGCTCTGAAATGTGTCCTCTGTACTGGATCCCACAGATAGCACTGCAGGAAATGAGGTTTAGGTCTCAGGATGGGATATGAGAGACATGAGGTAAAAGAGAAATTTTTACTACTTTGCTTCTTAACTGATCATTGTGTGCTTTTAAAGGGAGACAATAAGAGACAGGGGAAATGACTAAAATAACTCATCTTTTGTGCTAAGATGTGATGCACTTATAAGAAAATTTCTCACCCCTATAATTTTTCAAAATCCTTATGAGCAACAAATACTGAGCCAAATTTTACAAAATCAGGTAAAATATTAAAATTGAATCTTTTGGAAGTTTTAAACTCTAAGTAGCAATATGTTTTGAAAAATATCTTGTCTTCCACAAGAAAAAACACCACAGGAACCTCAAATATACATTTTTATTAGCCATATAAACATACAAATAAGCAATGAAACACTGAACTGTTTGTCCTGTGATTTTTTTTAAATTAAAAAAAAGTACTTAATAAAGATGGATTTAGCAATTATTTTGGAAACCAAATAGAAATATGTTTCCACAAAAAATGTTGTTCATACTTTTTTAATATTTATATGAGATCATAATATAATAAGCATTTTTAATTTTTTTGAGATTGCAGTATAGTATTTGTTTTTATTATTTCTGTCTATAAGTGTGATGTATTTTCTTTTAGTAGATTAACTCATGTAATTTTATCTTTGCAAATTAATTTGTGGTAAGTAAGAAAACCCATTTAAAATTAGTTTTTATAAAAACTTTAAAAATAATCTTTCTTCTGTCAACTTTGTTCAAAGACAAATAGAATTTTCTTTGTCTTCTTTCTTTATATTTGTAGCTTTTTGCACTACTGTTTTAAATTTGTCATGAGCAATATTTGTGCAAAGACATTTTGTTATGAAGACAGCTGAGCTCTGCCAAACATTATCCTACTAGCTTAAACTAGAATTGCAAGGAAACATTCCAGACTATGCCCTTTTGAGTGGCCATTTATTCTAAGCAGTGATAAAATAACTTCTTTCTAGATGATGTTGCATAACTCAGACTATTTCTCTACCGGGTTGTTTTTTTGGTTTTTTTTCTATAATGAGAAAAATTATTGTATGTTTCCCCTCCAAAGTTTATTTTCTTCTCTGGAAATGCAATAAAATTTTGAAAAAAAATATTTATATTATAAATGATAATAAGTCATTGGAGACTCACTTAGTAAATACAAGATATTCAGATGACACATTGAAGACAATGTTCATCCATTTTCTCCTCCTGGCACCCTAAACTTGAATTCTTCATTGAAGATAATGGGAATTTTGTCCTGACTGAGGAATATAGGAATATGATAGCATGACGTAACAGATAATCAAAAGTTCAAGCTACATAGATAGTTGGTTTAATACAAAGGCAGTCTTACTGTTCTTTCCAAAATTTATTAATGTTTTTAATATATCTAATGGAAATGACAGTCATAATATAGAGCTGCTTTTTGTAATTCCAGTTTGGAAGACCTTTTAAAAGCTGTCAGTGCTTTGACACTGGCTGTGGGTCTGTTACAAAAACAATGTATTTCCAGAGTATTCATTATTTCTAGGTATCAGAAGTACCAGAAAATACATAAATATATACTTTTCTCAAAAAGCTGATCTTTTTGCAGCTGATTTACTGTAAAAGACAGCAGCTGAGAAAATTCAGGGCTTTCTGTTGTGCAGAACTGACTGGTTTATAGTATTAGGAAACTGGATTAACCAACATGGTATGACTCTTCTCTCAGGACACCAGCTTCCCACTCATCTTCTTATGGTGCCGACACAGTAGTCAGTTGAAAGGATCTGCAGGGAGAGCCCAAGATCTTTGAAAAGTCCCTAATTACAAAGAAGCAACTGCAATAGCAAAAGTTGCATACCTTTGAAATTGCTCAATTAACAGAATTGTCATCACAAATAAATGAAGTATTTTTAACTTTGATCTTGAAGTCTTACCACTGAAGCAGTTTTAAGCTTGTGATGCTTTACAAAGAAATGTCTGCTCAATAATTATATCAACACTTCTTGTGATACTGACCATTAGAAATGAGGAAAAAAAAAGCTTCCACATAAGCATTCAAACTTCAGAATTAATGATTTGGCTAGATTTGTTTCCACTCATACTCAGTTTCTGAGATCCCTTCAAACAATCTTTTGATCAGTGGTGGAAGTTATTGGAAAGTAGAATACAGAATTGCCTCACTGTTTATGGAGACTTTATGTGAAGATTTTAGAAGTACTGGCATGTCAAGCCAATTGGAGAACAATTACCTATCAAATCAGGAAACAAAGCCCAACAATTTTCCTTTTCCATACTTAAAATAGGTCTTTGCAACCTGCCTGTAGAATTAAACAATTTCACCAGACTAAACAGCCTCACATTTAACAAAATCAGAATTTGCTTTCAAATGTGCACAGCAGCAAAGGTGTGTTGTGATGGAGCCACTTATCTCTTCCTGTGGCAACCCTCACAGTGCTGTGCTTTATGGCTGTAGCTAAAACAGTGTTGATAATACTCCAGTGTTTTGGTTGCTGCTGTCCAACCCTACTCCAAGGGCCAGTAGGCTGGCAAGAGTTTGGGAAGGGACATAGGGACAGAGATAGCTGACCCAAAGTGACCCAAGGGATATTCCATACCATATGGCATTATCCTCAGCAATAAAACCCAAACGAGAGGAGGAGGATTGGAGGGAGGTGTGTCTTTTATTGAGGTTTTTGTCATCTGAAGCCACCACTGTGTGTACTGAGGCACTACTACCCAGGATGGAGCTGGACATCACCTGCTGATGGGAAGTAAAGAATAAACCTCTTTGCTTTTCTTTTCTTCCTTATAGCCTTTGCTTTTCTATATTAAGCTACCTTTATCTCAGCCCATGAGTTTTTTGTCTTATTTTCTCTCTCTGTCCTGCTGAGGAGGGGGACTGAGAGAGTGGCTTGGTGATGCCTGACAGACAGCCAACGTCAACTCACCATGAAAGGACAACACATTTTTACAATGAATTATAAGTTGCTTATTCTAAGCTTTAGTTCAGTAATCATAAATAGCATGGGACTTCATCCTCTTCAAGTCTTAAAGAGATATGACATCCTCTGGAGTCTCTTGTTGAAAATAAAAATGCTCTGGAGTGTATAACTTGGCATGACTTGGAGAGAAGCAAAGCCATTTCAAATTTATGAAGAATCACAGCCGATAGCCAGGAGACAGGAGAGCCTGCAATTAAGATCGGGCAGCACTGGATGTCAGAACTGGGAGCTCTGAAAGGATGAAGAGCTCAGAGCAGGTGGCCAGGAGAAATGACAGTGTCAGGACAGGACACACCTAGTAGTGCTGCAGGATAGAGTTACTTCCAGTGTACTCTACAGGAACTTTATCACATAAAGAAAACATTTTTAGCACTAATCAGCCTGGTGGCTGTAGTGTTAGTAACTTCTACATCCTCTCTTGATAAGCTGAGAAAATGCTCTATGACCAAAAGTGAAATACCCCTTGAGTAGGATGCCTAGATCAACTGCAGATTGGGGTGCATAGAATGCATACAAAATCCTGAGCATACAGAAAGAGAAGGCTCTGACCACCATGTAACTTGAGGCTTTTGATATAAGACATTCTGAAAAACTGCAGTCATGAAGTCTGAGAAGCCCTACAGTTGGGCTTCCCAGTGTGTGGCTGGTAGACACGCACCTTATGATAAAGCATGTACCATAGATTTATTTTGGCCAATAAATTCTGAAGAGATGTATGAATGGACTCATGAGATGGGATAGGGAGAGTACTTTGAGGACCAGATAACCTCAGATACTAGATCTATAGACAAAATAAAAAATATCTTATAAAAACTAAACACATTTTGTGGCAAATCTCTGAATAAACCAAGACTGTAAATATGTTTAAATTATGGATGATCATCCACCAAAAGGGACAGTTCCAACCATTCCTCATCTCATGCAGTTCCTCATTTCAGTCCATGAAATCCAACTAATTTTCATTGTGCTGGGTTTTTTTTTAACTGACATCAGTTCCTGTCTAGTTTTGAGTGCAGCTGCACAAATGCTCACTGCAGCCCAAGGGGATACATGGTGTCATGAAACTGAGCAGGTTGGTGGTAAGAAAATGGTAGGATGACCCTTTTCAGTCATGGCACTGTATCTTGCTGTCTTAAACAGATCTGGACTGTAAGAGAAATTTCCTTCAGGACACAGACATGCTGTGGGATGAGAAAATCTAGCCTGTTGGTATTTAAATTATCTGGAAGAGTGCACATATCTTCTGCTGGACTGAGACCAGTGTTGTCAGCTCAAAGTTGTATATTGTATTTACTCCAGTTGAGTTGTGCTAGCTGAAACAAATGAAATACTATCCCTTGCTTTTTGACTGAATCAGTATGTCCAATAGAGATGAACCAGGCTTCCGTGTGCAGAATTTTGATTGTATTCCCCAGGGAAATAAAGACTGAGTTAGGTTAGATGTGTTAGTGTAAAGTAATATGAAGCTGGATTAATCTATGTACATCAAATTCATACAGTGTTATCTATGTAAAATACCCATTCAGATTATTTGGCAGCAGATTTATGGAACAGAATGGTATGGCCTCTGATAAAAACTTACTCTAATCAAGAGTTTGAATATATGAAGATGTATTTTTATGTTTAGAACTAAATAATATAAATTTTTATATGTGGGCCTTATATAATCATGGTCTTTTGATAAGTATAATGTCTTGACTAAGCATATAATTGCAAATAAATCTCATTTATAAGTATTTTTATTAAATGAATTATGACATATTAAAAAAAAGAAAATAAAAAATTTTAATGGCAGTAAGTTATACTTTAGATGATTACCTATTACAATACTGACCTACTTCACAGTCTTCTTGGCTTTACTCTTTAGACAAAGGCAAGTTACTCCCGCATGTTCCTCTTCTTTTCTTGCTATTTTTGGTATGCCTTGTTTGTAGACTCCTCAGTACAGATGTTGTTTTACCATGGTGTGTACATAACAAGTGGTAGATTGGAGCCTGGCTTTTAGCTGGGAAATCCAGACATGAATAAATAATGTTAATACTATGCAGTTGCCTGACTACATTGTTTTTTATGGGTTGAAGGATAACAGCTCATCAGGAGTCCCACAGCTTTTTTTGTACAGACTGGGTGTGCAAGTAAGAGACTTAGCACAGGTGTTTGCAGCTGCCTAGCAACCCCATATCAGCCCAGTATCATGGATGTGTCATTCTGTGTGACTTAGGAATGGGAAGTGCAGAAGAATTGCTCAGGATCCTCATGAAGGATGTGTCTATTATATGGTTTCTTAATTTACTAGGTAGTAGGCAGCATACATATGGGTGAGAGAGATGCTTGCTGAAAAAATCAAAGTTTCTAAGCTGTCTGCAAGAAACCTTCAGCGAACTAGGTTAAAAAATTAAAACACTAAGTCAATGGGAAGGAGAAAGAAATGTTAGTACATTTGTAAAAACACTTTTTGCTCATTTAGCAGAAGATCACCTGCTATGCACAAGTAATGCATAAAAACAGAGGTAGTTTCTTATCCTAAAATAAGGCATCATTATGAAAACAAAAATAAATAATGACAACAGTATAAACATTCATAAATGTGTAATAGTTCCCATTTCTTCAGAGAAAACTTACCTTTTCTGTAAAAATGTGTGCTTTAGATGCCTTCAAAACTTTTCACTACAGAAAGCATGATTAATTATTTCCAGGGAAGAAAATATTTGGTTTTTCTTTTCTACAAAAGCTATAAGTAATTTTATAGGAATTTATGTTTCATATAGAATGGCTTCTTTTACCAGGAGTTTTTTCCACAGCAGGACTGGAAAGAAAGTTAACAGGCATAAAAATCAGAGGTAGAAAAGCAGTTGCTTTTCCCTGCCATTGAACTGACTGCTCTCCATGACAGAACACACCATACTTTCTGCAGAATGCTCCTGAGGGCTCAATACACTAATCTGTTACTGGGAGTGGCATAAAAGTGCCAGTGATTCAGTTCCTAAAATGTCCACACAGCATGGATTGATCTTCCTGTTTCCTTTCCTGATACTAATTCTATTAACCTTTGTTAATTTTATCCTATAAAACCTAAATAATATATATTACACACACTATATTCAGTCTGCCACTATGTTTCTATTATGCTGTTTCTAGGCAAGACTAAGTTTTTAAAATCTTTCTTAGTAAATTAGCACCTAATTTTATTGCTCTTTCCTGAAAAGTCTCTCCTTTGAAAATTTTTCTCTGGTAATGTGGATGTAAGAACTGCATAAGCTGCTTGAATGTCTCTTTTTATCATAGCTGAACAAGAAAGGAATTTTGTGCTTGTTATGACTCTGTGATGTGTACATGCATAGGTAATCTCAGAATACCATTTCTAGTAGTTTATAGCTCCAGCTGCTATAAAACATAAATACCTAGGCTATCCTTGACTAGGCAATTGACTAGTGAATCAATATTTGACCTTCTCAGGACTTCAAGATCAGAGAAGGAGAAAAAATCCCATGCAATATGTTTTAAGTCCTTTTTTCCATAAGTTGTTCTTTCAGCCAAGCAGTTTTTGACCTTTGTCTGTGTTGTTGATGATAATTAGTGATCCAAAGGCCTGACCATTTTATTTAGAATTGGGAGCAGGAGCTGAAGCCACTGTGCATTCTGATTTGCAAAGCAGAGATACCAAATAGCTATATGGCATTGGACCTCTTCTGGTTGTATAAATTTCCCCCCAGTTGCCTGGTGGTCCCTGTGGAGGCCTTTCCACTCATCCACTGCCATTGTAAATGTGTTTTCCTTTTTTCTTTTCAGCCACAGAATAAAAGCATCCTCCATCCTCACTATA
The DNA here is from genome assembly GCA_013400735.1 of Pomatostomus ruficeps. Lineage (NCBI taxonomy): Eukaryota > Metazoa > Chordata > Aves > Passeriformes > Timaliidae > Pomatostomus > Pomatostomus ruficeps. The sequence goes on from VYZT01060995.1 coordinate 14,131, forward strand.
AGGAATAATAATCAGCTCAAAAAACTGAGGAGACTCAAGTGCTTCGGATCTTTTATGTGTAGGAAGCAGAAAATGTAGTTGCCATCTTGGGTTGTCAAAATGACATCCCTTGGTAATGTAATTGCATTTATATCATTTTATGGCAGTGGCTGCTGAACAGAGCATTTTTCTCCTGGGTACAAGGAAAAGCATACTCTTAATGCAGATTTCTTTGATATACTGCAGTATCTCACAAATCTCTGTAGGAATTTAAATGTTCAGCAGTAAAAATGTTTTCTAAATTCTGAACTCTTATATGAAACCTAGACTTCATTACTCCTCCAAATCCTGCAAATTCCAATGAATATCAAAACCAAAAAGCAGATAAGCACTTTTAATTGGAGGGTAGTAACAATATTTTTTCACCTAAACATTTCTCCAGAATGTAAGTGCTCATTTCAGAAATTCAAGTTGTCCATTGTTGCATCTCAGTTAAATAGATATTGGATTCATAGTGATAAAATGTTACACTAGTCCTCTGGCACTAGGATTTTCTAATATAATTGAAATCTGAATTGTATATAATTGTATAAAAGTCTAACTATCATTGTAGATAATTGCAGTGATCTTACACATTTGTTACAAAGCAAATATGGTAAAATAGCCTTAGATGACTTAAAGTGATGCATAGTTGACCTTATTACATGGTTTCTTGAAGTGTGACAGCAGATTAATACTTCCATGTGAGCAATGTCGATAGTAAAGGTCAAGGAAAGAAGATGACCATAACAAATCTGGCTTTCAGCATGGTAAAGTGAAAGCCATTAATGATAATGTATATTATTACAGCCAAGATGTAATGTAGAGCTTGAAACTGTGCAATGTAATTTATTTGATTTATTTCAATTTACTCTTATTTTATTTGCGCACTTTAGAGTAGGAATTGGTTATATAATAGGGAAGCAGCATAAATTGCTTCCCACCCTCTCTTTGTCTACAGGACAGTTTTTATTTTTTCCCTATCCTCTGAATAACTTCATTAAACAACATTTGAAAATTATTTGCATTTTTTCTGTGTTCCAGATAGCTCAGATAAACTTACTGTGATACAAAAAAGGTTTATGGTCTGTATTTCAGAAGTAATAGATGTAGGAGACATTGACATTTTCTCAGAAACAGTTGAGAATGTTTTACAGTAGCTGTATTCTGAGCCGTAATGTAACTAGACAGATTTTTTTCCGTAGAAGAATGAAGGTAGAGACTGGAATTTCTGACAATTTTGTTCATCTTTTTTTTTTTTTTTTTTTTTCCTAAGTAGCACTTAGGAAAAAACACTTAGGCTTAGTCTAGTCTAAAGGTTAGTGTCACTTTTGGAAAAAATTTTACCAATATGTGGTAAAGGCTGTAGGTACTGGCAAGCTTTGTCTGTCTTCCTGGCAAAGGCCACCAGTGGAGTAATGGGGGAGCAGGATGGTGTGTGGGTCTGCCAGTCAGCTCAGTTTTCTATCAGACATTTCAGCACAAATCTACTGTGACTTGTTGCAGTTAAAATGAGCTGGGTTAAAAAAGATTAAGCAGTAGTATTTATATGGTTTAGCCGAAACTGCCTCATTGTCTCAATCTGACTGAAACAGAATAGGCAAGACCCAGAGGCACAGCCTTGTCAGAACAGACAGCGAGTTTAGGGTCAGAGTGATGAAGAGCAGGTGGGAGTAGATCTCCAGTGACACAGGAGAGTGGCTGCCCACAGCCAGAGTCCTTGGCTCATGACTCTGTGCTTGTTAACACCATTCCTGGATGATCTGGCCATTTAGATTTGAGCCACTCAATGCCAAGTTGCATAAACACATTTCAGATGGGCACTGTTGAATCTGCACGTGATAGTTGTTTTCATCCTCAGGAGATCATCCTTTGTGTCACTTATGACCCTGTTATCAGTGTCCTTCTGAAGGTCCTGCTGTCTGCTGTCTTTTGACAATACTCCAGGGATGCCATTTCCTTCTATGACAATTACAGCAATGTTTGGCTTTTTGAATTCTCCCTCCCTTCTTCAGTGCAAAAGTAACAATCTATGGAGGGCCAAAAGATAACCCTTGCATCCTGAGAGCAAGCATCTGGAGGATGTTTCTGTACCACTTCAGGTTAAAGATCAGTCCCAGTTTTCCAGCTTTTGAAGTATTAGCAGAAATCCTACACACAATCAATGACAATTTGATTAAGTATCAGACACACATGTACGCTGCAAACTACTACAACTCACTTCATTTTACTGATATTTTTCTCAATTATTATTCAAGCAATTCTGATTAGGAAAAAGTGATTGGTTCTTCTGTGTGTATATGCATGTGATTGCTGTAATGATAGTGTTAATTTGGAGGGATGAAGGGAGGCGAGATGAAAGGGATGGCATGGATCTTTGGGTTGCTATGAGTACAAGGCATAGTTTGTAGCAAAGCCTAAGAGAAACCACTTGAGCAGGGCAGAGGACAAAGGTCCAGGTTGTAAGGTCTGGAGCAGGGCTAGCAGGACTAGCCTTTTCAGCAGCATAAACAGACCCTGGCTATGTTCCCAGGGAAAGAGGAAACCAACAGCCAAAATTTAAACAGCAAGCAGCGCTGGAAGCAAATTTCTTTGCCTGAGGTGTGATGATGAGATTTATCTTGGGGATATGGATTCAAAACCAATTCTCGTACCAACCCTTTGCTACCCAGCAACCTGTTCTTAACTCATTTCCCACAATAGCTTGATCAGCCTCAGAGACATCTGCTCTTGAGGCAGCAAACTACTCTGGAATCCCAAACCGTATTGTACTCCCAACTATCTAGGTATCTTAATTCAAGATAGAGAAAAGGTAAAATAAAGTAATGATTACAAAGTCTGTGGCTATGGAAGTAAATTAAACATGTCTGGGAATGTCCTAGGTACCAGGGCAAAGTGCTAGTAAACATGCTTCCCTTCCAGAAGAAGGCAGACAAATGGTTTATTAGCAACTGTCACTGACTAGTTACAGCAGCTAAACAAAATCAGAGAATTGGAGGGGTTTAGAGTAGCTGGAATGTGCCAAATCTGTGCTGAGGAATATTTTAACAGTTTACTACCACAGAAGGTCAAATTCACAAGTAAAATTTACTTTATTCACATAGACACATGTAGGGAGTTCGGTGTCATCCTCGTCTCTGTTGTACCTCCATGTAGAACCTTGATTCTGTGTAGTCTGCCTTCCTTTGCTGTCCGCACAAAAGGATTTCTAAAAGAATTATTTGAATTAAATTATTCTTCATATTGCCAAGTGTAATCATTCTGCATGTCGGATCTCTTGGACAGAGTGTCCCATCCTTCTGCATGGGACCATTTTGAATGATAGTAGGTATCGTGGATGACATAAACACCATTTACATACATCTGATTTCAAGTATGACCAAACACAAATACAGTTTCGATGTTTGGATTTGCTGGATGCTGAGGCTGGGTCTTAGGCAAAAAAACATTGATGTTAGCAAAATCTGAAAAAGATATCCAAAGTAGAGTCACTGGGGTTGCATCAAGCTGTGCATATTTTGTCCAAAGAACTCCAGCATGTCTGTAGGTGGGAGGATGCTTGTCTGTGTTTTAGTTTGGGGTGCTCTGTCCATACCTGATTGTGTTATACAAGTAATGATCCACTGAAGTAGAATCCTGGCACAGAGCCTAACTGCAAAGCATTTAAGAGTGTAAAACGTAGAAATAATATAATTTACTTTGCATTATAGGGAAGAACTTTTTTCACTTTAAAGAGCTTTTATTGATTAGTAGAAGAAATAGAGAAGAAAACCTATATACAGTTGGCTTCACATACATCTTGCAACCCTCTTTACTGAGTAACCCAGTTCCAGTTTGCAATAGGATCGCTCACAGATTAAGAGACTGCTGTCTCTTTTGTGTACTATGGCAGGCAATAATGAATAGAGAAATTAAAAACCAATATTTTGAAACATGTATTTCAAATATAGAAAAGATGCCTGCAGATTTTAAATAACTCAGTATTGCTAGTATTGTTACTTTGTCTGATTATTCAATGAGCTCACATACCCTTTAATCTATTTATTTTGAAGGGTTCGCTTGTCCCTGCACCAAAGTGAATTAATTGTGCTAGAGCTGCCTGTTTATTTGTAATTGACTTAGTTCCCGCTATTCAAAAGCAGCTTACCATACACATTGAGCACTAATTTTTCAGATTTAAGTCCTTATTCTGAGCCCAGCACTGAGGCCTTATTTCTTGGCTGGAAGTAGTGAAAGAGAATATTCAGCTACCAACTAGCACATTTGCCTTCTCTGTGTGTTTGGATGTTACAGTTACTGAGCTGGGCTCAGGAGGGAATTATTTTTAGCCCTCATCATCAGAGAGGAGACTGCTGTAGGTTGGAGCGATTGAGAGAAGGCAAGAATAAATCTAATGCAGAAGGATCCTGATACAGGATGGGTAAACAGAATTCAGTTGGCCTACTGACAGCTCTTGCAGTGAAATTCAGTAGGAGGACTGTAGTGTCTCATCTATTTTTAACAAACAAATAAACCCTAAGACTAAGGAAGTTTCACTCTTATAGCAGTAAAATGTGTCTTTCCACTCTGAGCTGCATTTGCTGGGAAGTCATAAATACAAGACACATAACTGCCAGCTACTATAATTTAAAGTAATTTCCTGGTTGAGCAGTATTAATGGAAGAGGTACTGCAGTCATTTGCATTGTTGCAGTACTAAGGTTGGAGCTAATTCATATTAGAGTTGAAAATGTCAATTGTCTTGCTCATGGTAGTAATATTCTGAGCAAGTACTCTATAATGTTTAAAAATTGTCTAAGTAGTAAATATGTCTCAGCTTGTTATGACTCAGCTCATAGAAAACAGAATATTTTAATGCAATGAAAGAATGCTGATGACTTTTTTCCAAATTTCTCCAGTAATTATTTTAATAGCACTAAACCAGAGAGTTTCTGATTGCTGCTTGTCATCAACCCATCTGGCAGAACAAAACAGTGGCTGGGGTATTCAAAGGGGCTTAAGAGGGTGAGGCACACAACTTCCTTTTAGCTTGTGCTGATGGGGTCCATTGCTGTTGAATGCAAACTGAGTCACTCTTCTCTGTAGCCATACTCTTGCTATGGCTCAGTGTAGGCAGATGCCCTTACCAGATTAGATGCTAAAACAGGCCATTCTTTTTAAAGATTATTATCTTTACTAATGTCATATGTCCGTGGGCTACATTGAAATCAGTCACTGGATTATTCACCATTTACTACCTTATTAATGATTTTTCTCCTGTGAAAGGCCAAGTCTTACTGTAACTGGTGTCTTAATTTGGAAAACTTCCTATATGTAGACCAATTAACAATAAAACCACGGAGAACTAAGAATTTTGGGTATTGGTTTATACTCTTTGACACATGGAACCCCTCTCTGATATGATAGAAAACTGCTTTTTTGGTTTAGGCTAATAGTGATAGGGCATACTGCTACACAGTGCTTGTCTGAGAAGCACAAGAATGAGACTATCCAATGTTTAAGCTGTACTAACAGGCAGTTGTAATCTTCCCCATTACAGCTCCTATTAAACATATCTAAATAATTGTATATACTAATGCTTGGTTTTCTTGCCAAAAAGTGTTATTATCTGCCATCAAGCCACAGGTGGAAAGGTACTCTGTCTCCATAAGTCTCTTTTCCCTTCCTCCAAAGATTAGCCTTTCTCGTATATCTCTTTCTCTCCTTGGGAACCTGAACAAACCCTTAAAACATTGTGTGTACATAAGGCCTGGAACTTGTCAGAAGTTCCTGGTTTTTTTCTTTGCCAGTCATACTCTTTAAACATCTACCACTAGAAGGAAACAGCAAAATAAGGATTCTGAAAACATGGCTGATGTTTGTGACTCGACATAGTCAGACAGGGCTCAGTCAAGTCAGTGTGTCTCTTTAAAGACTCCTGTTAGATCCTTGCAGGTTCCTGGCACATAATTAAGGCAAGCTGTGGAGACTGAAATGCCCATATCTTTATTCAGTTCATAGTATTCTTGCTGGTAATGTGCTGCTATGAACAGAGTGTTTTGTTGAAGAACTGGCAGAAAACATTCAGTGAGCAACCTGACAGACTTAATGTTGCTGCCATGAAAGAGTGTACTCTGAAAAACTGAACACTGGGTGAAGCTAAGCTTTTAATTATTAATGGTCTCCTGTAATTTGGTCCCTGCTAGAGGCGAAGTGATTTTCGAGGGAAATGCTGCAATAGTCTGATTGTGTTGCAATTTCCCTCCTGTGATCATGATGAGGGAAGGCTCAAAAGTGCATGTGGTGATAGTGTAAGACCATCATGGCATACAAAATAAAAGTGCTGGCCATACAATGAAGAATAAATATTTTCCCTCCCAAAGGTTTATTTCTCTCATCTTCCATCAAGTGTTTCCAGACACCCTGAATGTTCACAGAGACCCAATGAGGAGGACCTTTTCTGTTTTTTCAGTTCTGGGAATAACATTACTCTGATGAATCCATCTGGCAATATTTTAGTGTATAGTGAATTTTTAAATTTGGTCATATAAGAAAAAAAGAGATGCATTGTTACAGTATATTCAGACACCCACACAAACCCAACCTTTCATCTCTAAATATGCTGAATTTTATGGGAAAAAAAGCTGCTTGATAGAGTATGTAGCTTAAGTGCTTTGCTAATGACAGAGTCTTCAGACTTCTTATAAGCAGAAAGACACTGAAATATGTTTGCAATAAAAAAGTAGGGAAAGTTCATCAGCTAAAAGCTTATTTAGGAATTTTAGAAATGACTGTTTTTCAATTTGAAAATTTACAAGCATTCAGTCAAGGAGCGGAAATATACACATATAGAAACACACACATACAGAAACACTCAGGCCAAGAGGGGCAGGACAGTTATTTTCAGAAAATATGCTTTGGAGAAAATCTAGAAAATGAGAAATAATTTTTTAAAAATCTACAAATAAATCTATTTGCCTTTATAACGTCTCTATAATTATAAACATGTCAGTGAGTGTGGCCCATCAAAACTGTACAGATTATTGAGAAAAGTCCTGAGTTATGTCCTTATCAGGTCAGACCTGTAGTTCTTATGAACAGAACCCCTAGAAGGTAAAAACTTTATCTCCAAAATAAAACTTAAAACATTGCAAAAACTAGTGTAAGGTTTTTGGAGATGAGCAGGGAATACCAGCTGCTGTAGCCTATGGGTGTTCAGCAGTACAGACACAGGAGTGGGATGTTGCCAACACAGCACCTGACTTACTTTACTACCCACTGCAAATGTCAGGTGCAGAATGACTGAAACTTGACCAAGGTTTCCAGGAAGAAATTCAAATAATGCATAGGGTATGAGTAGAAAATGCTGTATGTATTTTGCCACTTTTGTTTGGGAATGAGTCTTGCCTACAGCATGACCTTAAAGTTCTTTGTGACTAAGAATTGTAAAATTTAAGCATTGACTGTATAGCAATAAAGTAAACCGAAAGAAATTATTGTTCAAGTATTTATGAAATGCTTTTTTTTCATGCTCTATTCTCAGACTTAAGAAAAACAAGTTTAATTCTTTTTGTGTCTCCTTAGTAAAAAAGCCCCAAAAGATATCTTAAATTGATGCCACCTTCTGTTAAACACCATGTCCTTTTTTACAACCTACAACCTCCACCCTCAAAAATGATGATTCAATACAGGAAGCAGGGACACAGCAGTTGTTCTGCCAAAGCATTATGCAGTTGGATGATAATTGTACAGCCAAATGTAGCTTTTGAGCAAAGAAAGGGGATACAAAACTTACATAATATACAGAGGTGGTGGGAAGTTGTGTTTTAAAAGGCCAAAATACTCATATAGTCAAACAGCTCCGAAAAAACCAGGAGATGAAAATAACAACGAGGGAATAAAATTAAAGAGGCATTGGGAGGGATAGATTTCCACTTTTTGAACAAATGTGGTTATATATTAGGGAAGGAGAATTGACAGTCATCTGGGTGCATCTGTGTCAGTGTTTTTCTTCAAATATGAACTTGTTTTTGAGGTAAGCCATCTCTGCCCCTGCCCACTGTGCTCTGACAGCCTGATGAAGAATGAAAATAACCTCAGAGATGTGCTCCAGGAATGAACATTCTGAACTGCAGCAACTAATGGACATCTAGTAGGAAGGACCAGACCAGAACCACTTTCAAGTACAAATCTTCACAACTTATGTGGTGGGAACCTGGTGTCCTCAGCACCAGCTGTTTTCCCTGCTGATCTGATTGTATTGCTCTATAAACTTCTTGCAAAGTCCTTTCCTGTCTGAGTGCGGAGACATTTCCATGTATCCAACCTAACTGCAAGTATTGACTTGAGCTGTCAATGTTAGGAGCATAGCTGGTGGACACTGACTGAGCTGCAGAGAGCAAAAGAGAGCAAGTGAGCTCTGGGAAGGTACAAGTCAGCAGGGGTTTGTCTGCCCCTCTGTACAGGAATGGTAGAATGGACATTGTCGGGGTGCCATTGCCTGTATGGAAGAAATATTGACAAGAAGCCTACAAACTCCAGATACACCATTAATAAATCTTGCCATCTTTAAAACACTGTATTTTTTAATGCCTCAAAATAACAGTTCTTTACTGTCCTGCTTCTGGCTGGGAGTTTCCTTCCTGGTATCTGGTACCAGGATATTTTGGATTTAGTATGAGAGTAATGTTGATAACACATTGATGTTTGAGTTATTACTAAGTAGTGTTCAGTCAAATCAAGAATTTTTCAGTGTCTCATTCCCTGCCAAGTGGGCAGGTGCACAGGAACCAAGAGAGAGCATGGCTTAAGCTGGCCAAAGGGATATTCCATACCAGAGAATATCATGCCCAGGATACAAACTGGGGGGAGTTGGCCCATGGAAGCTGCCACTTGCTGCTCAGGAGCAGGCTGCTCATCAGTCAGCGCATGATGAAGAATTGTTTCTCTTGTGCACTATTTTTATTTCTGCGTTATTTCTGTTATTATTATTATTATTATTATTATTATTGCTATTAGTATAATTAATGTTCTCATTATTTTTATATTTTACTTTATTTCAGTTATTATGCTGTTCTCATCTTAGCCTGTGACGTTTTTGGTTTTTTTTTTCAATTCTTCTCCCCACTAGGGGAGAGGGGAGAGTGTTCCAGTTGCTTCATGGTACTTAGATGCCACTGGGATTAAACCATGGCATTTACGTCAGCTCTTAAAATGACCTGCCGGCTCCAGCACACACATTGCATGTAAGAGTGTGATCCTGACAGGAGTTATCACAGTGTATGATTACGTAAGGAAATTGTAATTTTGACAAAGTTTTTGGTTTTTTCTATCTCAAAGACAAGTCTGTGGCTCTGAATGCAGTTTACAGACTATTTAGATTTCAGGGAAGTTATTTTTTGGGAATTATTGCTTTTATTTTTAAGATTTCTCTCTAGTAAGTAATTTTTCAGAAACACAGATCTGAGCTTTTCAGCAACAGAAATTCAACCACAAGGTATTTCTGATTCCACTAGAAGTTGAAAAGTACCCGTTTAATATTCCTGGCAGATGGGAAAGAGTGGGACAGGAGTGGGAGTTATGAAACTTCTGGAAAGATTACCTTTTGGAAAAGAAATACTTTTCATTCAGTTGCTGAAGACATAGTTTCCAAGACAAGCAGTAGATTTGTTACTCTATGACTGTATTCATTAAGTAAATGATTACAAGAACCAGAACTGTTGTTAACCTCATAATGCACTAGCACAAGGTGCACATTCCTAATTGACTAGTTTTGCCATGTGATCCTTAATTCAACCTGAGAACATTTTTATACCCAATGTTTGGCTAAAGCATTAATCTTGCTTTTCAAAATGTTTTCATAGGGCTCACTATATAAGGGGAAAGGTATAACTATGCTTATCCTTTAATGATATGTATGGAATACAACATAAACTAATGTGAATTCAGTTATTAGATGGGCATTGGTCTTGATTCCAGCTCATACAATCGTATTTCAACAGACTACAACAGACGGAAGTCCTGAGTAAACTCGCAGAGACACCCACAGAGACAGCAGGTTTGCAAGGGCTGCCTCCATAAAACACAAATGTGCTTCTTTTAAAACTCGCAGAGTAAGAAAAGCCTGGGGTCCCTCTGGGCCCTGTGAGCACACCCAGGCTCTAACCACCTCCATCAGCCTTCCCCTGGCCACACCTGTCCCCCAGAGCTCCTGGAGGTGGTAGAACAGTGTCCATCAGTGAGGGCCTCCTTGGGGTCACCTGCAGCCACCAGCTTGTCCTGCTCAGAGCCTGGCAGAGTCATTCACTCAATACTGAACTATATTACATTTTTTTTTAAAGTCTGTTTTCAGAAGATATTTCAAATGGGCTAATGGAATCCTAACTGTGAAAATTAAAAAAATTCCCAAGATCAAAACATTAATGTCTAACATGGACACACTGAAATATTAGTTTTCATATCTGTGTCTATCATTAATAACAAAAAACTACTCATACATCCCTTTGCAGAACAAGATATATATATACAGGAATAACTATAGTAATATGTTTGATTGCCTGCTTAATTTATACAAACTCTGTAATCTATCTGCTCAACAGAGAGACAGTATACAACTTTTCAGTGTGTAATAATTTCAGAACATTAACTATTTATCTAAGCTCAAGAGTCATTTATAAATTTTTCATCACCCACAAATATTGATTACTTCTAAGTGATTCATTTTAACTGAATGTTTTTATTTCTTCCCAGGTTTTCAGAATTTGAGGACAGCAGGTTTGATGGATAGTTGCCATTATTTTGCAATATGCTGGTAATTCTAAGACCAAACTCGGTGGTGTACAAGATCAGCAGCAGCAAACCAGCCACGATTTCCAGGCCACAACAACAGCACGAAGAGAAGCAAGAACAAGTTTCCTCTGCTGGTTCTTTCACGAGATCTGTTCTTCCTCTCTCATTCTTCTGCTTCCCATGTCAGAAGCAACTTGGTCCAAATCTTCATTTTGGAGATCTCGCTGTTGTCAGATAATTTAAACGTCTGTGAAACCCATAAGATTTTCAAAGCCACAGTCTGATTGGGATATTTCGTTGTCCTTCCTTAGAATCATCACTCTTAGTGGAGAAGTGCAACTAACTACATTTTTTTCAGAAATAATTACTTTCTCCCTCTTTGCAGTCTGAAATTGCTGGTAGATGTAACACTTTGGAAGGCAATTGGTTACCAACCCTTTGCAGTGGTTTAATTGGTCACAGTCAAGCTCTGTGTTCCACTTCTCTGCCATTAAAATCATCACAGATAACAATGATGATGAAGATTTTTATCCTATACAGTGCAATATCAGATGTCTAACTTAAAATAGTTTGGGAGGATCATTTGGACTGATGCAGGTGATTTACCATTCATGTGCATTAGCTGTGAAGTTGACAGCCTCTAACTGGTGAGCTCCAGTGAGAAAATGGCACAGTAATATTTGTAAATGTTCCAGCTACAAAATGAAACAAATTCTTCTCAAAACTGGGATCTATTCCCTTTTGCTTGACAGCACAGAAGATGTGTGACTTATCAGAAACTGTTCTTCCAAAACCATACAAATTAATGATTGTTTCACATCTTGAGCCATAACTGAGAAAAAGAATTTATTATTTTTACTCATAATTATTAGTCACTGATATTTCTTTCAGTTATAAAGTCTCTTGTGCTTTCTGCTTTAAAAATTGTTATAAATGGAAATGTGATTAGAAAAACCCCATTTACAGTGCCTCATGCATAGCATATTCATTAGTGCATATTCTATCTTGGAGTTTTCAAATCATCTGTTTTGACCAGCTCCTATCATAGCATGATTCTGGAACATGAGAAGGCCTCATTTTTAAAAACACCATGGAATATTTTCTAGCCCCCTTTTTATAAATAAAACAATTTATATAACTGTAAAACCAAATAAATATCACATAGCTGTCTGGTTTTAGTATTCACAAGCAGCACTTTGCACGTATTAGCTGCCAAACCCCCGTAGCATCTTTACATAACAGATAAGGATGACCATTTCCATTTTACTAGTCAAGAAACATCTAAAAAGACAAAGACTCTACTTTCCCTACACACTACTGACAGTGAAAAAAACCAAGTTCGGGAATTAGTTGTCCGAGGTCACCCAGTTATATCTGGATTATAATCAAAGCATGTCACATCTACAGTGCTGTGCCCAGACCAATGACAAAATTAAGGGGTTAAATCTTAAATGAATATTACAAAAGTAAAATTAAATCAGCCTTTAATGCAGATGCTGTTTTCATCAGTTATGTTTGCCAATTTTGTAAATAACCTCCTATTTTTACATGTATAAAATAGACTTGGTTCATTTTATAGTCTTATTAATTTTTATGTTTGACTTTATTACCTCTATTATGTCTGTAAATACTATAATAATTAAAAAATGTATTTACACTAGATTTTTTCCATTCAATAAATAGCAGGGATTTTTAATGGATCTCCAAATTAGGCACTGGCATTAAAATGAAGAGTGAAAGATACTAACATATAGTGCTTAAAGTAGGAACATGATTAGATTAAATTTTTTATATTTGCACATTTTCAATACAGCAAGCTTTAAAAAATGGATTCCACAAATCATCAAATAATGTTTATATCATTAAAAGACAAGCCAGCTCTGCCTCCTTTTCCCATTTTTGTGATTTACTGCACAATGATAGAAAATATTTCTGCAAGAAAGAGCTTTAATTATGCAAACACTTTAATTATAAAGCATTCTTGGTGAGTGCAAAATATTGCTTCAGGTACATAATGAATATGCATGAGTATATGTACACATACACACCTATGTATTCACATTAAAAATACACTGATTAATAATAAGGGGCAATATTCTACCTCCGAATCAGTTGGATTCTGACAATTGACTTGCACACAGTTAGGATTTCATCAGCAAACTGAATACTTCCATGCTTGTTTTTGTTCCAGAATTTATTTGTCAGCATTGCCAGAGGTGTGCTGGTTACACCCAAAGGCTGTAATGGTGCCTCTGACTGTCATTTTAGATGCGGGCCCCACGTTGATCCCAGGGAAAGGACTCACGGATGTGCATCCCCTCTGAAGCTATGTGTGCTCGGGGGTTTGCAGCTGCGTGGTCATTCAGGGTCACAGCCTTTGCTTGCAGGTGCCATCATTCCCAAGGACTAAGGAACTAAACCTGGAGAGGGTGAGAGGCGACAAATTCTGACACAAAGACGGCACTTTGGGCCTGGCCTGCTCTGCCAGGTGGCTAACGAGGCCACTCAGTGTTACACCAGGAGAGAGGCGGCAACTGACTCACGGAGGCGGAGGAGGCATTTCCTGGAAATTGCTACTCACAGTTAAATACCTGCACAGACACTATAGACTAACATTTATGTAACATGCTTACACCTACTGATGGCTTCAGTAACAGTTACTGCATTTATTTCTGCTACCTGAAATTTGCCTTAAAATAATTTTGACTTCATCTTTACTTTTTGTAATTAAATATCTGATGTTATGTACTCATGTCTTTTTGCCTTCTTATGCTTATCTGCCTATTTGAATGGCATTTCTATGGTTGCACATTCTTCATTCCCACACATTTTGAGAAAAAAAAAGGACTCAGTTAAACAGACAATTTAATAAATTATTAGAGTTTCATATCTATGAAACCTATGTATGGGTTTTTTAATCTGCTCAGGCAGAGCGTATGACCAACAGAAGAAGGACAAGGAAAACATGAACACTGAACACTGCTGAGGGTTTTTTTTTTCTCTAAAAATGGAAACTAAGATTACCTATTTAAATCTGTGTGGGGAAAAACAAATAAAAAGTACTACAATTTATATTTTGAACTCTCTAGTGGAATTTACTTGCTCAAGAGGTACAAGTTTTGAACATCTACACAAAACTTTTCTCAGAAACAGGTAAATAGATGAAGAAAATGCCTTTCTAAAGTCATACTTGTAAAAAACCTAGATTTGATAAATCAAGGAATGAAGAGAAAGTAAAAAAAAAAAAAAATCTGGGACAGGACAGGAATTATATTCACTTCCATTCCTGACAGTGGAAACTTGAATAATTGTTTCTGGTAATGCAACATTGCAGCAAGTAACAGAAAACCTAGAAAAACTGAGGTTACTGAGCTGAAATGCACAGGTCTTAACTTCAAGGAGCAGTATCTACACTCCACAGCACCACATTAGTAATGATATACAGGGGTGTGCAGGGACACAGGGCTATCCATGCCATTTGGAATTTAGAAGCAAAACGTTAAACCATTCAGCCTGGATAGAATAGGCTTCGATGGGAGGCAAAGCTTTTTCTACATTGGATCATATAGATCTGTAGTTAGTAGTTTCTAAGTCAACAAAATATTAAAAATCTTTTTTGGAGTTCAAAAAAGAAATAAAAGAGGAAGGGAGAAAGACAAAATACTCTCTTGATGGCTTAAAGAATGTGTTTAAATCTTATATTTATAAAAAGTATGCTATTTTATTGTCAGGGTTTGGGATACTTCTTTTTTTTGTTTGTTTGTTTGTCTCTCTGTCTTAGAATTTTTCCCCATTCTAGTTGCTGGGGGTGATAATGGGTGAGTGATTAGTTGCTGGCAGGCGAGAATGGGTAGCTGATTAAGAAAAGACAAAGAGTTGGCTCTGAGATAGGTGCAGCTAGCTAGCCCTTATCTAAGACTCCCTAATACATAAGATTTTCCCCTCAGAGAGGGGCAAAGACACTAAGGGTCTAAGACTAGTTAAAAAGAGCCAAGCACAGTTAGAAGGTACCTTCTTTGCTCCTAGACACTAAGAAGAGAAAGAGAGAGACTGCTTAGAGCTCCAGGAAGAATCTTTCTCCACCGTGGGCTTCTGTTTTCAGCTGCATGTTTCTACCAACTCTCCACTGTCCACTCCAGTGTCTCGAGAGAAAAAAACTCGAGATCCCTGAGGGCCCCTTTCCTCTCTCAGGGGAGTCATCGTACCCTTCCCTACGCACCGGGAGCACCAGTGCCCCTGCCAACTGTGACTGTGACTGCACCAAAGGAGAAGTACCAACAAAGCGAGAAGAGACTGTCCGTGAGTTTGTCTGTTCTTATTTGTTGTGGTTACCATTGTTGTTGGTTTTGGGTTTTTTTTGTCTGTCCCAATATATATATATAAATATATTAGTAAAGGACTGTTATTCCTCTTTTCTCATACCATTGCCTGAAAGCCCCTTAATTTCAAAATTTTGCCAATTCGAAGAAAAGGGGGTTACATTTTCCTATTCTAAAAAAGGGTTCTGCCTTCTTTAGCAAATACCTGTCTTTGAAACCAAGACATTTATTTTACTGGAAGAACAGTTATAAATGATTTTTTATGAGCAATAAGCAAGGCTAAACAATCAGTAATTAAAAAATTAAGAAATTTGCAGTGTTCAATTTGACTTTTCAAGGCCTACAATGTGCTTATGGTTCCGTTTACGTTATTCTTAATTTGAGAATGCAAATATATATAGGTAGATCTGTTTCTTTTCTGCCTGACGAGAAGGTAACAGTGTCATCATATTACAGCCTCTGTGAGTCCCTCTTGTCTCTAAATGCTCTTTTTCCTGCTTAAACTTCAGTTTAGAGAATAATGTGAAACAAAAGCCAATCTTAAACATTTATTCTAGGAACCCAATCAATACCAGAATACTAACTATCTTGCCATGGTTAAAGTAATCTAGCATTCTAGAATAAGATCCTTTTTTCTCTTCAATTAAAATCCTAAATGCTTTTGGAGAACTTTCACTTATCTTGGATGAGATGGACCTGATGATGTGATCTCTGTCTTCTCCTGGTTGGTGACTAAAAGAGGTCTGTTTACAGATTTTTCATTCCTTATGGTGATAAAGACCATTTCTGGATCAGCTGCACTGCAGATCTAAGCATTTTACTGACCTCTTTGAACTTTTTATTACATTAGTCTCTCAAGGACCAAAGATTTACAACAGGTCTAGCTATATGCCTTCCCCAGAATACTTAATATGCTGAAATGCTCAGGTATGTATAACATATAAGTTTATCTGGTATAGCTACAGCCAGTTCTACTCTTTCATTTGGAACTTCTTTGCACTAGGAAATCTGCATCAGAAAGAATGCCACATTTCTTTGAATCATCAGAATATAGAGGTACAAAGTTGAGAATCTGACCCCATATTTTTAGAAGCAAAATTTTATGTATTCCGTGAAATCAAGCATTTAACATCCAATTCTCATTCTGTGGTAATTTACCAAGAACCAAAACCAAATGTGAACTGAATTCATATATTGTGAAGTCAGTGTGGGTTACTCCTCTTGTCCTTATCCATAATACTGTCCTTATCCATAATATGGTCAGAATGCAGGCGACATGGAAACCTGGCTAATTTCCTGTGGTGCACGGCATGTATAGTAAGATGTCTACAGAAGAGCAGTGAGTAAAAATCCCAATTGTTTGTAAGGTGCAGTATGAGAAGAAAGCATTGTGTTGTTACAGGCCTCTGAGTGAAGCCTACAGCTCTAAAATACTGTTCAGAAGCTCTTCTGGGGCTGGGGCTTTCCGAGAGCTCTGCTGGCATGAACAGTCAGCAATGCAGCTCATGTCCAAAATGCCCTGAATGCTTTTGGCCCTAACTTCATGTTCATGAAGTTTGGATGAACTAAAACTTGAAATTAAAAAAACCAGAAAGCTGGCTGTCTTTGCAATACTTTGGGTTTGTGCCCATTTCCTAAGGGTACTGTGATCACTTTCCTTGTTTAGATCGGGGTGACAGAATGGCATTTAGGTGCAAACATAAAAGGCAAAGCTTTCTAGTCTTAATCTGTTGGATACATTTTTCTGCTTGCACTTTGTAGTTGGCTCTTTACTAACAATAAATTTTCCTTGGGGAAAACTTAGGAGGATCCTGTCGGCAGTAGTTAGTTCACATGGTCCTAACACATCCATCCTGGCCAAGGTTACCAGTTACCTTGTTTAACAAATTCAGCCTGTTTGTGGGTTGTGACTGAAACCAGATTATTAAAATAATCCATTAAAGTAAAAAAGAGACTAACTTGAATACGTGGATATTTAATAACACAGTTCTATTGCGGAGTGTATCTGTACAAATTGCCAGATCATTCTGACTGAGGAAACAGTAGCTATAGCATGAGAGGGGAAGTAAAAGTCCAGGTGCAGGCAAGGCTGGAACCTTGTTAATTGGCTGCTGTGAAAGGATTCCAATATATAACCACACTTTTGAAACTCCATAAAAATATCCATGATATAAAATTTGCATCAAGGGATAACTCTTTCAAAATGAAATCATGCTGTGGACTTGATTCTCAAATGAGCAAAAAAATGGCTACCTGTTTCTGAAAAATAACTTTTGCTATTTCTATTCTGTTTCTCATAATGCAAATTTTCATTACTCCTGGAAGTTCTAGCATTAGAATAGACCACTAAAACCAGTACTTTCAGTCACTAGATTTGATTGCACTTACAGTAAAAAGCTGCACTGGGAAATTGACTGGAACAACTTGTAAAGAGAGACTTTTTCTTGTTATCTTGAGTGGATTAAGGTAAATTTGAAAGAAGGACAAAGGAAACATTCTGCAGAATAAGAGTTCCTGCATAGGGACCTACTTCAGAGTAGCCACTGGACTTTAAAAGCGGCACTGATTTATTTTGGAATAACTTCTACAACAAGGGAAGTCTAAGTTTCTTTTGTAGCTCTTTTAACATGAAGGATCCTTAAAGAGGGCGTGAATGTGATTAAATTTAGCACCCATATCCCATTATAATTTACACCCTCCTTTAGGCTGCAGTACACTGTCAGAAAGGTGAAAGAGGCATTTCTATCAGTTGCAGGCTATTTTATTTGCCAATTATTCTGATACACCAGTGATGCTCTGAGAGCAAAGCAGTGCAGTATTAGAATAGGCCCTTACAGGCTGCATGGTCGGTGTTCCATTAATTTTAGTTTGTGTTTGTTTCTTTCCCCTGCTCCCCAAATTGTCTTTTTTGCTGTTAGAAGAGGACTTCTAGCACATGGAAAAATCCTTTGCACCTGCAGGTGCTTCAGATCTCTAACTGGGGATCCCCGTTCTAAAATGGTCTGCACCGTTATTACTGGCTGTGTTGCCATAGCGATGCGAACTCTGTTTGATGTGAACATTCTTCCCTACAATTACTACAGCTGATGAGCACAGTAATCATTATAGCTTCCTAAGGTGCACTTAAAATAGCAGAGGCAAGGGAATGCATTCTTGGGATATATGGTACGTTCTTTGCAGGCTGTTCTGAAAACTCTCTCTCAGTGGGAAAGTTTGGCTTGTCTTCTGTGGTTACGGATGAGCTATTTTTGATTTTCAAGGGTAAAGGTTATATTGGGAAAAGATACAGCAATAAGCATAAAAAATATTCTTTTACTGTAACACAGCATGATTTATATTATCATTGCTTATATCATCTTATTGTTGCTAGTTCTACATACCCCCAGACATGACAGAACAGGCCCAAGAGCAGCATAAACTGTTGTGGTGTGCTGTAGGCCAGATTTCGGTTTTTCTCATGGCCAGGCACTGCCCTCTCACCTCCCCTCGGTATCTGGTTTCCCCCCGCCCCGGAGGGCTCGGTATTTCTCAATCCTATACAAAGCCCGCCAAATTCAAACCAAGCACCCCTCCCCATAGGATGTTTGTATCCTCCCCCATCCCCTCATGTTTTTATATATGTAACTGTAACACACGGTGCCAGTGCTTCCCTGGCACTATCCTGGTGCCCGAATAAACATCTAGGAAAACCCCTAGGTTTGTCTTTCCTTCCTCGATGCGCCTGTATCATCAGTGGACTAGGTGAACCCCTGCTGAAACTTCGCCAGCCCTCCCGCACCCCTGAAGCAGCCGGCCAGCCCCTGGAACTGCGAGCGGATGCCCGGTGCCCCTGCCGGAGGCACTGCGGCAATAAACTGATGTCATATGGTGGAATGACATAAGTAGGAGTTTTTCAATGTCAGAGAAATCAGCATTTGGGATACACCACCGAACAAATGTCTTGAAGCTTCACAGGTGAGAAGCTGCTAAAATAGCCAGAATTCAGACACAACAGAATGGCAAAAAACCAAGCAAAAAATCCATTGAAAGAAAACATGAAAGCTTTTTTTGCCAATATTTATAACAGTGGAAGATGTTTTTAGGATCTTAAAGGTTCATAAAATCACTGGGACTAAGCTTCTGCAGATTCTAATTTTCTTCTTAATATATTTCTATGTTTAACATAAATTCTCAAACTGTGATAATGCCTGATTCATTGAAAAGGAGTTTTAAAATACATTTTCTATCTAGATTTTCTTCTTATTTTAAGTGATGGCAAGCTCTAATAGAAATACTGCTTTTCCAGGGAGCAACTTATCCTATCTTACACTGTGAAATGCATTTCCACTCATATATTGCATATAACATCACATTTTTTCTCTCTGTTGAGTGAACAGTCATCAACAGATTTAATAGGAAGACCAGCAGTAAATGAAAAGTAGCATATTGAAGAAAGAAGGCATCAGCTAGACAGATCAAGATTTTGCCTTCAGAAACGATGAGTGCTTATTAATTCAAGACATAAGCAGATTTTACTTGTAGGATAGTAATCAACTTGCAACTGGAGAAAATAGATGAGTAAAAGTGACACCTTGAGAATTGTTTGGGACAAGTGAAAAGAGAAATCTGGGAGTGCTAATGATTTGGCTACCTGTAGTTATATCTGCCTTAATTCAGATGCCTTCCTATTCCAATAGGTTTGATTTCTGAAGCTAATGTCTAATATTTTGTGATTTTTGGGAGTGTTAATGGTTTTTTAATGATTATTATTATAGTATCTTTATTAATAGGTCTTCAAAACTCACCATTTGCTGTTTATCCTTTCCAGAATAGGTAGTGTGTATGATATTCACATAAGTCTTCAGTGTAATATTGAGATACAAGGGGTATTGAGATATCAACTACCAGCTACTCATGAAAATGCATTGAGATATGAGTTATCTATCTCAGTGTAAAATGCTGTATGAGAAAATACAGAGGTGATCCCTAATTCAAAGGCAAAGTCAAAATCTATCCTATGCCTGATATCTTACTGAATAATCTAATCTGCTCTGTCTCCACTTGTATTTAATACAGAGAAATTACCTCAAAGTAGGTGTAATAGTGTAAAAGCAAACTATTTAAAGACAGAAATAAGCAGAAAGTATCTCTTCACAGTGCCACTATTTTGTGTTTTACCTCTATCCCAAAAACCTGTTTTCTGTGCTCAGGGATAGCAATATAAAGCTCAAGCAAGTACTACTTCCACTTATGGCTGGTTGTACGTGCCTTTCAACATGTTTTGTTTTCTTTCAGGATTCATACAATGTGTAAAAATGGTAGTAAGTGTAGTATTAAGTCAAAAAGAACAGTGCAGTGACAGAGTACATCGAAGAACACTTACACTCCTTTAGAGCCATTTATAATTATCATAAGAAGAGAAAAAAAAATGTTATATATAGGTGAGGGTGTTCATTGAAATCAACACAAAAGGGAATCGTATTCCGCAGCTTGAGGGCTGCTTGCAAGCCAGGCTATGTAGACTTCTGTAGACCAAAGTGATCATGTTTTCCATCCCATTCTGGCGAAGTATAGTCAGGCAGTGGCCAGTGGTTGTCCCCTCAAGGAACCAAAGAGCAGGAATCCTAGATTTCAGGAAGTTTTAGAGAATTGCTTCTATCAAAGTAATTATCAATCCCTTTCTTGTGTTATATTTTCTGGAAATATATTCACAAAATGTATTAGATTTATATTTTTACATTATATTTTGCAGATTTTAATAGGCATAATCAGTACTTAAATACCACTGTGGCATGCAAACAATTCTCTCACCATAACATCCTTAGGATTCTGGTACCTTTTAAAAGATCCTGAGAGTACATGATCTTGTCATAAGTGACAACACAGACATAATTCCCATACTTGCTTTGGCCAGCTTTTGCTCTGCTCTTTTTGACTGCTCTTTGAGTAGCTGTATGTATTACTGGAGAGACTTTCTGTAGTATACCATTGATTGTTCATCTGGCTTGACAAAAGGATTTCAATAATTTACGCAGCTGGGTCATTGTTTTCCATTTGTTCATTATTGGCTTCATACCTTCTTTCTTGATTTCTGAGGGTCTATATCATTGTAGATTCACCACTTTGGGGATCTTTTTTTTGTACCGAATGTAAATTTCTAATAAAATATTATTAATGTGATTTTCCCTTCTGTTTTCTTAATTTCCTGGTCATTGGCAAAGTGCCTAAAATGTCAATATGCTTTGAGCTCAGTTTTGTGTGTTAATATTCTTCTTGCTATGTAGGTACTGACATGTACCTGGATGCAGAATCTCCATGAAACATGACATATATCTGATTTTTGACTTCCAGCAAAGATCAGATTATTGGTTTTTTTATTCAGCGTCTGAGCTGTGTGAAAAAGGCTCAAGGTTTGTTTGTTTGTTTGTTTGAACATTCCACAAGTTTGTTAATGTTAGAACCCTTCCAGAGTCAGTACTGTCACAGTTTATCTGTGAAAACTTTTATGTGTGCAGGGTGTTTGAACATAAAGAGAGAGCTGTGACAGTCAGCAGAGTTTTCTATCTGACTGCTGAACCAGGCATCCGTGGTTATGTGTACTATATAAACTACCTTGACATTATTTTCTATGGCACTTTCTTATGAGGTTCCTGTGATGAAATTACCTTGGTGACATCTTCAGAAAGAGCAGATAGTAGTGGTCTAACACTGCCCAGCATCGTGTCATCTGTAGTGGCTAAAGTAAATATTGTCTGCGTAGGGTTCTACAGCTCTACTGCCTCTGTTCCAGTGCAAGATTGTCCTCACTGTAAGTTAACCTGTCAAAACTCTTTACCTTTAATCCAGCCTCTATGACCTCCTTTTCAGATCTACTATTTAAAAACTTCCAGTACTTTGCTCATTTGCCCATATGAACTTCTATCACACAATGAAGCCAAAAGCTGATGTTCACCATTAACTCCTAGACTCATTTTTCATTGACCTACCTGGCACCGGTTTCAGAAATCTAATAAATAACTTTATTGGCATCCATTTAGCTACAGAATGCATTAATCATATTTCTTAACTCTCACCCAAAATTGTTATTTTTTAAAAAACTCTAGGTAAAAGTAGTTTTTGCCACAATGTCTCCAGTGGGGGCACGGTTGTCCGCTCACGGTTCCAGGGGCTGGCCAGCTGCTTCAGGGGTGCGGGAAGGCTGGCGAAGTTCCAGCAGGGGTTCACCTAACCCATGATACAGGGCACCAAGGAAGGGCAACCAATGATACAGGCGCACCGAGGAAGGAGAGACAAATGGAGGGGCTTTCCCAGATGGTTTATTCTGACACCAGGATAGTGCCAGGGAAGCACTGGCACCGTGTGTTACAGTTACATATATATCAACATGAGGGGCGGGGGAGGGTACAAACATCCTATGTTCTAGGAGTGAGGGGCTTGAATTTGGTGGGCTTTGCATAGGATTGCAAAATACAGAGGCCTCCAGGAGGAGAAACCAGATATTGATGGGGGGAGGAGGCAGCAGCAGTGCCTGGCCATGAGATGAACCGAAATCTGGCCATAGCACACTGCAACATCTCCTCCGTTTTTATTTATTAAAAAGCGCTGACAGCGTTTTTGTCTCTTCCACGTGTTAAACTGGGCAGCTGCCTGGACAAGTTCTTCTTCCTTTGCCCAGTCTTGCTGTGGGGTTAAGTCCGGTAAATTGTCTTTGTGCGGTGGAGTGGCAGCTTTAATCGTGTCAGCATGTGGAAGTTTCATGCATTTCTTGCTTGGTTTCTTGAGGTTTTTGTTTGGGAGCCCGGCTGGTGGTTGCAGCAGCATATCTGCCCTGAGGGGCCTGAGCCTGGACTGAAAGGCTTGGGCACCGAGGTTACTGTTGGGGGTTCCCTGCACCCCTTTGCCCAGTGTCCCAGCTTCCCGCAGCAGAAGCAGGGGCACTGGGATGGGGGTTTCTCTGGATAGAACTGGGGTAGAGGGGACGGAAAGAGGGTTCAGGGGAGAGTTGAGCCCGGAGTGATCAGTTCCGAGCTGAGAGGGACAAGAAATAGTCTCAGGGGGACCAGAGAGACAGTAGCAATCCTGTGCCAGTCAGCAGTTTGTGCCCCATGAGCTGATCCTATCAGTGGGGGGAGGGACAGGTGCGGGGGGGGCAGGCAGACAGGTAGAACTGGGGATAGGGACCTCACGCCGAGCTTGGGAAGGGTTAATTCCCATAGCTCTGTCTCTTTCCCCGCTGGAGTGAAAAAAGGCAAAACAAAACAAAAACCCTGAGCGTCTTCCCCCCCTTCAGACCTGCCATCCAATGCAGGGATCCAGGAGCCACTCACACCGTGTACCTAGCTCTCCAGGGGTTCCACTCATGCCGAGCCCACTCTCACCAGTCACAGAAATGGCCCAGAAAAATAAGAATTCCAGCAGGATTCTTCCTCTGTCAGAAGCAGCTTGCCAGAGACTGCAGGTGTTCCTGGGCGGCGGCAGGAGCCGCACGGTATCACGTGCGTGGTGGCTCCACATGCGCAATGTGCCAGCGGCTGCGCCTGGTGGGGACGGGGGCCACTCTGCACGCAGCGCGTGGCAGAGTGGGCCTGCCCTGCGGCAGCACTGCAGCTCCTGGCGGGGTGGGGTGGGCCTTGCGGGCCGGGCCATCCCACGGGCTGCGGCGCTGGCGGTCCAGGGGGCCGGACAGCCCTGACACACGGCACCTCCGGGGGTTGGCGAGCTACAGCAGCCCTGCTCGCGGAGGGGCCGGGCCCTGGCGGCGCCCACTATGGCAGCGTCGGGGCCGCTCCCTGCAGCACTCGTGGCAGCAGCCTCAGTGGTACCAGAGGGGCACGGCCACTCGGCCGTGTGGGCGTGTGGTGGGGCCGGAGCTGGTGCGAGCACAGCGTGCACGTGGCGGGGCCTGGGATGATCGTGCGGTGCCCTGGACTCACTGCAGGTGGCGCAGCGGCTCCAGCCCGGCAGGCGGCTCCAGCGGAACTGGGTTGCCGGCAGAACTGGGGCCAGCAGGGCCAGTGGGGTGGTGGCACGGCCGTGGCCGCGGGTAGGCCACGGAATGCAGCTGTTTCTTGATGGCAGCGACCTCCGGCGGCATGGTCACAGCTGCCAGGTCGCATCTTCAGTCCCTGCTGCTGCGGCAATGGTGGGGGGGTCCGAAATGTCCCACATTAGGCGCCGATTGCAGCAATGTCTCCGGTGGGGGCACAGGTGTCTGCTTGCAGTTCCAGGGGCTGGCCGGCTGCTTCATGGGTGTGGGAGGGCTGGCAAAGTTCCAGCAGGGGTTCACCTAGTCCACCAATGATACAGGCACACGGAGGAAGGAAAGACAAAGGGAGGGGCTTTCCCAGATGGTTTATTCTGACACCAGGATAGTGCCAGGGAAGCACTGGCACCGTGTGTTACAGTTACATATATACCAACACGAGGGAATGAGGGAGGGGACAAACATCCTATGTTCTAGGAGTGAGGGGTTTTAATTTGGTGGGCTTTGTACAGGATTGTGAAATACAGAGCCCTCTAGGGGGAGAAACAAGACACTGAGGGGCAGGGAGGAGCAGCAGTGCCTGGCCGTGAGGAAAACCAAAATCTGACCATAGCACACTGTAACAATTTTTTAACATAAATTTCTTTGCTCTGTTAGTTTGAGCGTAAGGTTGAAAACTACAGTTTGGTTTTGACTCTGTAGCACAGGCAAATCCTGTCTGGAAGCTGGTTGGGCTGAAATGAAATGAAGGGTTGAGGCATACATGGCTTAAGAAATACCCAGACTTTATAGAACTGGTGAATTGCACTGGTGATCTACAGGAAGGTCTCTTTCAGACAGCGTTGCCCAACACAGATGCCAGAAGTCCTGTTTTTCAGGCAAGGCAAAACTGACTGTTTGTGGTTTATAAAGAAGCCATTGCATGTAAGACAGACTGTAAACCCCAGAATCGCAGCCACACTGTGGCCAAAGGGGTTGTAGGAGCATTGCACTGAACCTGGGTCTGCCTACATCCTACTACAGATGAAGGTGTTCCTTGCTCCTGGTCTTGCAGTGCTCCAGCAGCATCCCCTTTATCCAGTAGTTGTTGGAAGTGTATTCTTTTTCATAATTTTGCCATGCATGTGGCTGTATTCAAACTCTTTAAATAAATTCCTTAAGACAATTTTTACTTCTTCTCTGCCCAATTCTTTCAAATAAGTGGCAGGTATATTGATGGGTGAAGGGGTAAGTTATGATATGCAGCACCTATTAGTGCATTCATTAAGTGAATGTAGATTCTTTTTTCTCTTGTGTTTTAATGCATGAATAATTATTCAGACCAATTATTCTATCACAAACTGAACTGTGTAATGAATTAAGTGATAGCATGTGACTGCTTTATAGGGTTAGAAGAGGCTGATCCACTGTAACATAAAGTTAAAGAAGTTATTCCTGCTTCCAGGACAAGTACATAATTTATAGATGCCTTGGGTAATTTTTAACACATGCATTTTGTCCTGGAAGCAGGAATAACTGTTTGATTATCTGTTAGCAAAATATGTGTAGATTACTAACTTTAGGCAGCTGCTCTTCTTTTAGTTGTTTGGTTGGTTTTTTTTCTCCATTCATCATCTGTTTTGCACTATGTTATTACTTGCAAGAGTGAAAATTTTCAGCTATGACCCCAAGAAAAGTGCTGTTAGTTTTGAAATTAAAGGAAGAAAGCTTTCATTAAGTGCCAAGACAGAACTCCTGTGTTGTTTTGGGAGTGGGAGGATTACACACATTCACTGAAATGTGGTGCTATGGGAAATTTATCACTTTGACAGGAATAATAAGGAAAAATGCTGATTAACATTGACTTCAGCCATTGTCCTTGGATTATGCAAAGTAAATGTTGAACTTCTGTTATAACCCACTCATCCCTTATCCAACTCCCAACTTCTCCTGCACACTGATACTTAAGGTTATAAGTAGAAAATTTTACTGCTTATTAAAAACTGAAACTGTTTAAAACCCTTTAAAATATGATTATGTTCTTAATTGTATGTATAATTTAATATTCCCCCTCCCCAATTTGAAGTATATTTACAGTTGGCTAGAATATCTGTTAGAATACGTCTTTTTCCACTTGGAGTAGGTGACCGTACTAAGGACCACAAAATAATTTGGCAAATGATAAAACTGACTAATGTTCTGCACTACAAACTGGTTTTGGTACTGACTAATTTAGAATGCCTGATGTGATATTAGATCCTTTAATTTTTGGTAATTGGCTGATAATGGTTAAAGTATTGTAGAAAAGAATATGGTTATGGACACAGAAGCCATCTGAAACTTTATTGAAATCAGTAGGAAAAATTATAATAAAGGGGTAGTGCTAAAACTTTCAAAGTCTAGGTTAAGAAAGGTATTGCAGTGAAATGTGAGTTGAAGTCCTTAGAATTGAGTGCAACTTTATATGGATCAGATCTATGGAGAGTCAAATGCTTATCAGACAGACCCTGGAGGTATTTGAAAGCCATGCAGGTGTGACACTTAGGGACATGGCTTAGCAGTGGACTTGGCAGTGCTGGGTTAATGGTAGGACTCAATAGCCTTATAGGTCTTTTCCAGCCTAAAAGAACTTACGTTTCTGTGATTCTTGCTCTCTTGTAGCAGATGAATAGTAAAGCTTTACTGTTCTCTGCTTTTAAAAGGAGAAGCATTTGGAAAGGTTTGGTAACACAAAATGTATATATCACAGGGAGTTTTTCCAAGTGAGGAAGAACTTTCTGCTTCATTCATGTCATTTGTCATTTATAATCATGCTGTTACCTGAGAAGATGACCTTTAGTATTTGTTGTATTTTGAGAACCAAACATGTGCAAGACTTTTATCAATACTTGGGAACTTCAGTTGAGCAATGTTAGTAGACTCTCGGCTTTTGTGCAGTCAGTGTGTCCTGCAGACAAATAAAAAAGATAAGTTTTTTTTTTATTGCTTTTGACAAGGAAGCCACAGTTTCCTTGTTTCAACATGATTTCAGTTGAAGTGACTGTACCTTTCCTAAGCTGGATATTAGTTTAATTGAAATGCACGTGCTTTCCCAGAAGAAAATCAACTTTTACAAATAAATAAAACAAATAGAAAATATTTATGAGAAGAGCTTCTGTGTTATTCTTTCCTTCTTTGGTTACAGAACAAGGAAATAAACCATAAATTATTCCTGAAATGAAAAACATGAAAGTTTTAGCCTTACTCACCGGGGTAAAAAAAAAAAGGAAAAAAGCCTTTGAGAGATCATAATTTCTCTAATGGTCATATTAACCAAGTAATCAGTCTTGAGGTTGACCTGCTAAAAAATGATAGGTGAGGCAAACAAAGTGAAATTTTGTCGTTTTCTCTTTTCCTCCTTTTCTCTTTCTTATTGACCTAAAATATTTGATAGAAAAAGTTTATATGGTCTGTTAGAATTTGTTTTTCTTGCTGTTAGAATTTGTTTTTCTTGCTCTTGTTCTTATACCTGGAAAATACCAAGAATGCTGTATTTTCATTTCCTGTTTTGTTTAATGTTTAGATGATGTTCATGACATCTTTTAGATACAGTTTTCAAGGAAGGTTATAAGCATGCTCACTTTGCTAAACTCAAATGTCCCTTGATTGCATGTTCTACTTTCAGTAAAAATATTACGTGTTTGCAGTTTGGGATCTAAGGTCTTCGCCAAATGGTAGAGGAGTTTAATCTTTAATAATGACTATTACTTCAATATTTTGTCAGATTTTTGTGCTACCTAAATGTGAAAAATAATAAAGAACACCAAGACCAAGCTCTCCTAATAACAAATTGCTTTCCTTTCCCATATCCTTTTAATTACTTTACAGTAAAAATTGAATGAAAATGCCACGTCTCTTCTCTATCAAATCTGGAATTTCTATCTTCAGAAGTGAACATGAATATAAGTAGAGTGTGCAGGGTAGGGAGTGACTTTGCTCAGTCTAATAAAGTAAAAGAAAATATAAACCTAACTTTTTTTTCAGTTTCTAGATTTTGTTAATATTCTTAAGCAAGAGATAATGGATCATACTAATTACTTTACAAATTAATATATTAAGACTGGTTGCATTGTGTTCATTTAGACAAATATGCTATTTTTCCACCTATCAATTTTTTGAGGAAATATCTTATGCCTTCCAGTTCTATATAACAGGTATAAGACATGTAATGTACACCTGAAGATGTAATACATTTTCAGTACTAGATATTATTCTTGCTAGAGTTTTATGTTGGTGAAATTTGGGATATTTAATGAATACTTTAGTGGAAAATGTTTTTGCCATTATTTACATAACTTAGAAATTTTAATTATGCTACTGAAATGAAATACATTACTGTATTTTACTCTTCTGTCTGAAATATTTTTCTAAATATGTATGTTAATTTACTGAACATTGATGCCATCTCTTTCTGTTTCTCAGACTTCCTCTATGTACTGTAGGAAGAAGCTATAAATACCATGGAAAAAGGAGAAATAATGACAAAACCTAACTTTAGATCAGCATTCTTGAGTTTCTAGGATCCTTCTGTGGTCCATGAAGAAAACAACTCCTATGCCCTCAGAGCCAATGCTCAGTGACCTAACTGTTGGCAACCATCAGGATGTGACACCACAGCCTCTTGTTACCTTGCCTGTGGCTGAACCTTCCCGTCTGTGGTGGCATAATCCATTTGCCAGGCTGAACCACTGGGCACTGGGAGTATGATTGGATCAGCTCCCTGATGCATCTGGAAACTGGCCCCCCAAAAAAAAAAAAAAAAACCAGGTGTTTTTAGTTAGTTCAGTATCACAACACTGAGTTGGTAGATCCATCACAAGGTTATGTGAGATATAGATGATGAGGAGGAAAAATGTCTTTGCCTTTTGATCACCAGTTGTAGCTCACAGTTAGATCAGATAAACAATGTTGTGAAAATGTTGCTCTGCTTAGATATTCCAACTCCCTTTGAAGTAATGTATCTCTCCATTGGACAATGCTGATGAAATTAGCTTCCATAGACTAATGTAATCTTGTAGACACCTGCTATTTAAATACAGTAAAATTTGGAGATATTCGTAATCGTTCACTCAGAAGACCTTCATGTCTACATAGATCATTAGATTTAGCTGCCTCTGAGAATGTAAGGCCCTAAACAAGGATCTGTCATTACTGTTTAGGAGAACCTCTCTTTCTTAATCACACCCAGATGAATAGATACCTTCTGAGGAAAGAGAACCAAAAATGCTGACTAGTAGCCTGGAGCATTCTTGGGTTTTGTTTTTCTTTTTTTTTTCAATGACCACCATAAGATGTCTCTGATCTCACACAGAGAGAAGAGAAATGGGCAGTGAGAAGTTTAGTGGATCCAGAAGCTGAAACAGAAGACATCCAGATGTATCTGCATGTGGAAAAAAGACTGATTATGGCTGAACAGAGCTATGAAGTGAGAAGCCAGAAGAAAGGGGAAAATCAGGTATGCAGAAGTCACAAAGAATAGCAAAAGCCAAGAGACAGGTTCAGTGTGAAGGAGGAAAATTAAGTGAGATTAAATAAATTCAAAGCAAAATAAGCTCTATATGTTAATAAACATATAAATATGCAAATAAATAATGAAGCAAAATCAATAAGCATGGACATGTATGT
This sequence comes from Pomatostomus ruficeps, assembly GCA_013400735.1. Lineage (NCBI taxonomy): Eukaryota > Metazoa > Chordata > Aves > Passeriformes > Timaliidae > Pomatostomus > Pomatostomus ruficeps. The sequence continues at coordinate 43,839 of VYZT01060995.1, forward strand.
ATTTCCCATATGAAATAACAGGAGAGCGAAGACAGAAGAACATTGCAGGTCAGTGGTGTCTCCTATTCACATTCTTTTCATGTGAAGATCAGTATTAGAAGCCAATTTAGCTAATCAAAATAATCTACTGTTTCTCACACAACTGTTCTGATCAGTGTTAAAAATCTCCCAAATCCATTGCTTTTTAGTTTTCCTGAATTGGAGGTTACTTTTGACCTATATGAAAATTCACATTTATTGGCACCTGCTTTACTCTCCTCTATCTAGTCACATTAAAACCTAAAAGTCTGAAGATTGTTTGTTTCCAAATTGCCTTCACAAATTGGCAGTGGTTTGATGTACATTTTCACTTCTCTGACAAATGGTTATGCTTGACATCATCAAGGAAAGGCACAGAGCAGTTGCACTCTGACGTTTGCCTTGAGATGCTTTTTTGAGGCACAGCACATGTCCTGGTACTTGTGTACTCCTGGTGGTATTTAAACATGTTGCATAGAATAATTCAAGTCATTTTCATGCTGCATTCAGTAATTCAAGGCATCTATTAAGGAATGGAAAGGTTAGCTTTATGTAGACTTAGTCAAAAAGTCCTCAGACCTTATTGCTTGAAGTGATTAGGAAAAAATATTAGATTGTTTCACTTAAAGACTTTTTCCTACTGGATTAAAAAAAGAAAAAGTCTAGGCTTAATGCATGAAATCAAGTACATTAAAGTGACATTAGCAAGTCGTGACTGAATGCAGACAGCCATGTGGAGCAGGCCAGTTTGTGCTGGTGTTGGGATTTCCACTACACCCACTCTTAGCAACCCTTCATAGTCCCCTGGTCCTTTAAATGCCAATGAGAGCTCCAAGGGCTAGATGGGCACATTTAAACCCTCCTGTTCATTGTCCCCCATAGGGAAACCAGTTCTCACACTTTGAGAATGCTTCATGTGTTGAACCAGAACCAGAGTTCAATGAAAAATGTAACTAAAATGGCACCTTTTGTATGCTTCAGGTGGGTATAAAGTTATATTATTGCTATAAAACATAGTGTGAGTGATTTACTGATATGCGCTCAGGTTCAGGAAGGAATTGCAAGGGCTGCATTTCTGAGGAGAACATGGCATAGGATTGCTTGGATATAGCTACCAGTTTCGCCTGGACAACGAACAGCTTCAACTTCTAAAATATCTTCCAAAAGCTTGTATTTTACTTAGCTTCACTCCCAGATCAGTAAAGTATTTCTTCTGTATGCAGTAAGTGGATTGTGAGAAGCTGGAGACATGTTGTGTTTTAGAGTTAAGCAAATTAATACCTCTTATCGAATTATACTATTCTGTGACTTGTGGAGTTACTTTCGAGCATTCCAGAAATTTTATTACAGATGTCTCATCTCTATTCTGAATTTTTGACATTTTTTAAATAGTTTTCTGTTTTGGGGCTTTATAGGAAAAGCTGTATAATCATAACAAATTGGTTCAAAAGAGGTTCACATTAACGTTTTCATTTCATGTGGATTCATATGCCCCAAGTTTAGCTTTGAGTACTAAGTTCAAACAAAACAAAAATTCAAAGGAAAGCTCCACCCATAGCATTGAATTTTGTCTGGGGAATGTTTTTCCTCTTTGAGTCATAACCAGCATAATAATGAGTAACAACTGGTTTCCATCCAAACAATGAGTGACCTGTTTTTGCTGAAAATTAGGTCTTTATCTGGGAAAGCTATAAATCTTAGTGACAATCTTGGCCTCCCAGGTTTAAATTTCAATCTTTCTCTGCAAGATTCACATAAATATTTCTTCTTTTTGGCAACAACCCGTTTTGCATATCTTTGTGGATTTATTTATTTGTTTATTTACTTGTTTTTACAGGGAGGATGATTTATTCACTTTTTCTATGATATTTTTCTGTATGGTATGACTTCATCATCAGCTTGAATACTGAGTATGTCTTCTTTCACAGTCTACTGCCAAAGGAAATATTTACAAGTGCAACTAGGGAAAGAGAGACTCTATGACTGCTATAAATTTGTTGCTGGTTACAAACGTGTCATGATTCTTAGTGGTGCTGTGTCTAATTTAGAGAAAATGTAAACCTTTGTATAGACAGTGCTCTGGCATTCCAGTTAAATCTGCAGAAAGACTCGTTACTTGGATAGAAACACATGATCTCATTCTAAGATCTGAGTGTTAGTATCAACTTGCCAAAATTCTTTGGGAAGAGTTAAAAGTCAGGCATTCTTCTACAAGGGTCTCCTCCCTACCCTAGGTCCTTGTTTATTTTGGTTTCAAAACATTTTCAATAAATTTGTCCCATCTGTATACTTAAACTTTAGGGGATCTCATAGGCATTTCCATGGGAAGTAAATTTATGAGTTTTTTCCTCTTTTTTTCTTAATTTTTATTTAGCTACCAGAAATCTAATTTTTGAGAATTAATTTTTTGTGCTGTTTGATTTTTGTTTCTGACATTTTCTTACTATTATATATTTAGATTTTAATTAGTTAAGATTACTGATTTCTTCCAGGATACTAATCTTGTGTTCTTTAATATCCTTTTCTGCCTGTGTATATGTTTCATTCATGTACTAAATAATTCCTCAATTGTTTAGCAAGTTACTATCTCTAGAAAAGGCAGGTTTTAGTATGTAATAGTTTAATGAAGATAGACTTTTGTTATATCTTGAGTTGATAGGAAAATTTAAAATTGTGCAAACAATCAGATTTCTGAATGAATATGATTTTACTTAATTAAAATAATGAGTATATATATATTGTGAAGTGAAAATATCTCATTATATATAGTAATAGCTAAATAGAGAATGAAGCCTTGATTTCCCTCCAAAATATCATGCTCCATGAAGAGCCTTCAAACTCTTCAAAGCTGCAATCTCTGAGCAGGCTTAGGACACAATAGGCCAACTTTCTTGCCACAGTAGGCATCCTTAACTCTAGTGAAGGCTTCTGAAGACCATGATGATACTCTTTCCTCATATTAGATGTGCCACATGTGGAAACACTGGACTTTGACCTACTGCCCATCTGTGTACATATATTTACGTGAAGGCAACTCATCTTTCCAATTGTACAGCTTCTGGAAGAAAGAGTAGCCAGAGGTGGCCTGTTGCTACTTGAAGAGCATTTGGAGTTTTTTCCTGATCACTTTCTCACTCAGCAGAACTTTAATCACTGGAAAAGAAGTGGTACTATGACAGATTAATTATTCTGGAGATAGCAGCTTGGTTTTGGACACCACCTTTCTTCATCCTGTTGGTCATTTGGGTCCTTTGGTACCACTGGAACTGCTAAATGCCATGTGAGAATTACTCTTGCAATTTGGTTGCATGATAGAACAGAGACCGTAGTTTCCCGGAAAAATGGCATTAGAAGGCAGCTTGGCAGAGCCAGAACATTGAATCTGCTGTTGCTCCTTGTAGCACGGGTCAGGCTGA